>NIVC01002592.1:0-83556 GCA_002269645.1 Macrostomum lignano | reverse complement strand
TGGCGTGGACTTCAGATGATTGAGTCTTGGCGTTGGGATCATTGATCTGAGCGGTGCCTGTATGCCACAGCATTTTTGCGAGTGACACACAAAGCTTGCATCCAGAACGGCCTTGGTTTTTATGCACCTGGCACATTGACTGCGCTTTCGTGACTGGGGACAGCAGGCCAGGTCACGCTGCCGTTCAGTTAACCCCTCGGTCTCCTGTATTGCCTTCTTTCACTGCCCTGTCTCATCATTTTCTTTCGCTGTAGCAGTCTATGCTAACCTATAGGGTGAGAAATCCAGTCAGTGTGCGAACCCAAGCTATTTCACTCTAATGCGGTTGGCCACCAATACTTATAATGCCTTTCGATTCAATCCACGGAGGGATTGAGAACACATTTCTTTCCCATTGTTTTTCGCTACCTTTGTTTGACTCGACTCGTTCTACTTTGTCTTGCGTGTGTTTTTCATCCATGCAGGGGAATCGGCTGGACCAGCTGCTGCCCCAGAAATGTCCACCATCTCTTCAACTTCCTGACAATTTCCGTATTAGCCTTTTATTGTTTACCTTAGTTTCCGCCTAGAGACCTTGCGAACCTCTTTTTCCTAATACTTTCTGTCCACAATAATGCAATACATAAGGAAGAAAATCTCATGGACCCATGTATTTTTAGAAACTTTAACGAGCGCTTTGGTAAAAGAGGATCGGACTGATCGTTCCCTGTGTTTATAAATGCTTATTATGTTTATATTTACGAAGTAGTTTACTGAATAGCATACTGAATGAAAATTGTCAACGCTCCTCCAACAAGCGTTTAGCCGTAGGCTTCGGTTTCCAAGTCTTTTTTCAGAAGACTGGTAGATGCAGATGCATTGCATTCAAAAGCTGCCGATGCATCGAATACTTCTGAAACCATTCACCACGCGTCCTTCAGTAGGATGAGCACTTTTGGTTAGAGTGGCTGGTGGACTGCATTCAAAGCACCGCCATCGACACACGAAACAAACGGGTCTGGAGGTGATTTTTTGTGACCAAAGAGGCTCTCAAAAGGATTTCGAAGGTGTTATAGGTAGAGATCTGCGTCCTTGCCTAGTTTTCTTCGCCTAAAAACAAATCTGATTCTCCGAAAAGAATTTTACCTACCGGTACATGAGAGACAGTAGTACATGCAATATGGAAAATTTTGGTCTCTTAATTAGCAGAATTAGCACTAAACTAATACGTTTCGCATTTATTAGTAAAATAATAATGGGCAGATGTGCAACCGACAGCTCAGCCGCAGCTATTGCGCGGCGCATCTGAAGGCTGCGTACGGCTGTTCAGTCCAAGGACTGGGGGGTCGCCACGCACACCCTCAATTACCAAAGCTAATGCTGGCACCCATTTTACAGCTGGGTGAACTGAAGCAATGCAGAGTTCAGTGTCTTGCTCAAGGACACAAATAGTTCCGAGTGGGTGAAGAATCGAACCCCTGACCTTTCAGCCGTGAGTCCGAAGCTGCAACCACTAAGCCACTTGTAAAATCACTTTTAAATACGTCCAGTGGAAGGATGAAACGCAAACGATTACAATTGCAATGACACTAAAAAAGCCTGCTGCTGATAGACGCGCAGGGCTGTGGCTTGTATTGCAGTTTTAATCTTTAAAATCATTGCGAAATCAGCGCGCAGATACGTTGCTGACAAATAACTCGTACCTAGTGTCGATATTGGAAAGGTATAAAAATCTTTAAAAAATTTTAAAACTGTGCACAAAAAAACTCGTAAAGAGTGGGCCTTCAAAATCATTGCGCAATCATAAATGAATAAAACATCTATACGCTATCAAAATTTCTACCAAAGCTTACTTCGAAGCAAGATAAGCACCAGAATGTGCTTAGCCGAGTGGGGGAAAAAGAAGCAAATAATATTTTTTGCGTTTGTTTAAGTTGCTTTTTTAAACTGATTTGAGAAAACGCGCGGTCACCTAACTAAGAAACTAAAGTAAGCAGGCATCAATGAAGGGTGCTGGTAATAACTTTTTGGAAGACAGCCGTGAACCTTTTGCTGATAGGTCTTGGCTCTTACTTTGTCATTTGTTTCCATCATCCGTCAAATCTTATCAGTTAGGAAGTTCCTTCCTAACCCAAATAACCCTAGCACTCAGCCTTCTCCTCCAGCGATGCAGTTGCCGCATGCCGCAGCGACTCCGCCTTGACGCTGTCCTCATCGTCGCATGGTCGACGCTTTGTCGCAGAGGCCAATATCGGCGTACGCTGCTGGAGGTGAGGCTGCTGCACCCTGGCAGTGGGAAAGTCCTCGTCGTCATTCGCGTGATCCTCATTGAGGGCGGCCGCAGCCTCCTGCTCAACCAGCAGCTGCAACGGCTTGGCGTAGGCCAGCTCGTAGACCCAGGCGCCCAGAACGGCCCCGACGTACGGGCCCACCAGCGGCACCAAGAAGTAGAAGGAGCGCGAGCTGAGCACCTCCGGCCCGTAGCCGAGAGCCAGAGTTGCCAGGCGCGGTGCGAAGTCGCGCGCCGGATTCAGACAAGTGCCGGACACGATCACCTCGGAGATGATGAGGCCCATGATCACTAGCCCGATGAGCAGAGGCTGCAGAGCCGGTGGCGTGTTCAGGTTGTTGGGATCCGTGATGGCTCTGACGGCCAGCAGCAGCAGGGAGGTGCCCACCACCTGGTCGGCGAAGGCCACTCCGTTGTTGATGGCCGGATTCGGCAAAGTAAAGAAGGTTCCCGCTGTGCCGTTCGGGCCAAAGGCCACCAGCTGGCCGCCGTTCAGATTGTTGAAGATCTGAAAGTAGAGCAGATTGACGACCATGGCGCCCAGGAACCCGCCAAGGTATTGCGCCCACTGGTACAGCAGCAGGTGTTTAAAGCTCATCTTTCGCAGGGTAAACATGGCGAATGAGACCGCAGGATTGATGTGACCACCGGAGAGGCGCAGGCTGACCATGATCCCCGTCATGGCACCGAGTCCGTTGCCGATGCCCACCGCGGGCACGAAATTCTTGATGCCACCGCGCTGGGTGATGGTGGCCAAGCCGCAGCCCAAGTCCACAATAATGACCAGCACTACTGTGCCGATCAGCTCCGACAGGAACAGCTGCGATGGCCGGTGCCGCAGCACCAGGCGCGACTCGACCCGCGACCAGGTCAAGCGTCTTCGATCTTCGGCAGACATTCCTCCGCTTCTGGTTTCTTCTTCGTGTGTCAATCTGAATAGTTGAAGGACGCAATGGGCGCAATGTACGAGCCAGCCTCAGGGCGCAATGTACGAGCCAGCCTCAGTTCCCCGCGTACTTCCAGTGGGGGGGGGCAAAAGGAAAGCAGGATTTGGGAAGCCATTGAGCATGCTACAATGCCTCCTCAGTCCCAAGGAAATAAAAATGCATTTGAGGAGCATGAAGTACATTTCAAACTGGCCAGGAACAGGACAGGTGCAGATACCTGTTTGTACTCAGATCTTGAAAGCTGGTTTAACCGGTTCTCAGCTCTGGATGCCAGAACCGGTTCGAGGAATTATGGATAGGAATTTTTAGACACGCCAGCAAGAATAGCGATGTGCTTCTCACAGCCTACTGGCAATGTGTTGCATGGATGTGTCAAATGCAACACATGAAGTGTGTCAAATGTTAAGGGGGCAGTGGCGAAACAGTTAAGCAAGCACTCTACCTACCCTTACTATAGAGACTGCAGGGTTACGCCGTGTTACGCTTGTGCTACGCAGACAGTATAATGCTGAGCACAGGTCACTTTTGATCGCTGTTAAATTAACAGATTGTTGTTGAGCTGCCTGCATTAATTTCGAAGATTGGCTTTCATAATTTCACTATTATCACCTGATAAGGGCTTAAAAAAGATAGGAGCGAATACAGAGGCCGAGAAAGAGCGACAGAAAGCGTACTCTATCCTAATGACATTTTACTGGAGGGAGGGGAGGCTCTGCAGAGTGGAGACGAAAAGGTGGAGGGGAGGCGGGCAGAACAGAAAGCAATTTTTATAGCGGGAACGAATGGGAAGAATGGAGAATGCGCCTTCAGCTGCTTCCATTCCAGTTATATCCAGTTTTGCTAGGCAGAGCTCCATGAGGATCTAGAGCATTAGGGCTGATGAGAGATAAAAGACTCCTGAGGTTGGCAGAAAGAATTCCGAGATTCCTTGGTCATAAAACAGTAAAACACTTAAACGATTTTCTTTCCTTGTAGACGCTTATTACTCGGGCTCCACAAGTGGAGCCCGAGTAATCATGGTACACAAATGATACATCATTTTGCTCACAGTGACACAAGGAAGTTGGGTTTGGCAAAAGAGCGACAAAAGTTGGACTTTGGGATAGAGGAGAACAAGCAAGGGCATAATTAGGGACTCCACTCTATGTGCCTAAGTTGTCATAATTGTTAATAAAGTAATGAATATTAAAAAAATACTCGTTTGACATTTTACGAAATTTGGAAGTGTGAACAACGAACTACTTTTGTTTAGTAATATATTTGATTTAAAAATTTAAATCGTTTTAATCATGACAATTTATTAGTTAACCACATAAAACCACAACTTTCTAAAAACACATGGCGCATGGTACTCTACGCCTCAAGTCTGCGCAACATTCTGCATATTGCAAAATTTATTTTAAACACAAATTTCTACGTGTACAAAGCAAAGGAGATGCGTACACACATTTTAATAATACACTATTAAAAACTGGCTCCGTCAACAAAATCTTCTCGCAATTATAAGTTATTAATAGCCTCTTAGTCATAATAAAAAGTGTATTAGTATTTTGATTTGAAGAGCTTGAACCTCATAAACTTGGCATGTTTTAATTTGATTATGCAGTCCTCTATTCGGTCAAAGTTTTTGGCGTCTCTAACCTGATCTGAACCGAATTTTCCCCAGCACGGCCGTGGCTTAATCAATCTGCTTGGCCCTTCGCCTCTCCTGCCGCACCTGAGCGGCCAGGTCGAAGAAGAGGTTTCTGCCCAAAGCATCCGAGGCGCACAGCAGGCCGCCCACAAGGCCGCCGACAAAGCCGCAGCTGGCAACGTCTTGGCCGGAGCACAGGAGACCGGGCACGCCAATGTCGGGGCGGAGGCGGGCGCAGCCATCGGCAGAGGTGCGGGCGAGTCCATGGTCAAGGCCGTAGATTTCGCCGCGGCGCGAGCCGATGTAGAAGTTATTGGTCACGGGAGAGCCAACCTCGAAGGCCTCAACCTCCAGATCAGCCAGCTGCGGGAAGATGGCCTTAGTCTGCTCCCACAGGCGGCGACCGATGGCGCCTTTCAGACCCTCATAGTCAGCACCGCGGTGCTTCACTCTCGCGTCGGACCAGTCAGCGAACCAGTCCCAGTTGGTGAGCGTCACCAGGGCACAGGTGAGACGGTCCAGAGCCGCCCGCTTCGCCCACGTCGGGTCCTTCAGCGAGGGAAATGACACAAACATCAGCGGGGCATCTGAGGCAGCGGCCTCCTGCGGGTCCAAGGCCAGGTACTCGGACACGGACTTGTCCAGGTTGGGATCAGTGAATCGCCACACATTTTGACGGCGCAGGCCGAGCGACTCGACTGGCCGATCGGTGGGCAGCTTGAGGCCGACAAACACCGACATGGCGGCCACTCCAATCGGCATGTCATTCAGAAGTCCGGGAAGGCGGCCCGCGGAAATGCCAGGCGGCATGATGGCTGCCGTGTTGTTTAGCCCGACTGCCGATATCACCAGCGGTGCACGGACCTCCGATTTGCCGTTGACAACGACGCCCTCGATAGCACCGGTGCTTGGGTTGCCCAGCAACTGGGTGACGCGCGCCCGAACGAGGACCTCGCCACCTGTGCGGCGAATGACTGGCAAGATGGTGTAGGCGATCTCGCTGGCACCGCCTACAGGGTAGAATGCACCGGCACCTTGGAAATGATTGAATAGCCAGGCCTGCATGACAACCGAGGCCTTGCTGGGCTGGGTTCCGTAGTCGCCATAGCAGTAGCTCAGAACTGCGCGAAGTTCCTGGTTGTCAGTCAGCTGATACAGGTGCGAATCGATGCTTTCGTCTAGGTGCCTGCAAATTCAGGGATAGAGGGAGATAAGCGGTCAAGCTCCATGGCTGCAATATTACTTTAACATCCTTACCACAACTTCCAGCGAAGACGAAAGTTTCCTAGGTATTAGTTGAAAGAAACAGAACCATAAAACAGTGGGGTGTGACTAGATGCCACAACATTCATGAGGTAAAATCAAATCTACTGCATCAGTCAGAATTAAAAAAAAATTGATGCTAAAGAAACAAGTATTAGACTTTTTCTTACCATTCACATTCGTTCGGAGAAAGAACTCGTAAACAAGGGATTAAAAAAAGCAATATAAAAGTACAACAAACCTGAAGATGGGGAAGAAGTACTTCAGTAGGCCGGACCTGGCGAGCAGCCTGCTCAATGTTAGCGGCAGGAACTTCAGACCCCAGTAAGGTTCCGAGCCCTTGCGTAACGAGTCTGCGAAAGTGAAGAATTTTTTTATTGCGTCCACATCATTGGGAAATTTCTCGCACAAGAGGCCGATGAACTTTCTCCGGTCAGCGCTGACATTGTAGACTCGCTTGGTCTCGTCGTCACCGATCATGATGGCGTCGTAGCAGTCGGGGTCCAGCGGGGCCCAGTCTAGCTGGCCGTCCGTTATCTGCGCGGTGGTGCGAGCGGTACGAGTTGCTATGCTCAAAATGCAGCGACATTTCCGACAAGAATCCCCTCATATTTCTAATTGATCGCTTGAACTCAAGTCGCTGTCAACTGTGGAAAAAGAGAAGACAGTCCGTCTGGGTTCTGGGGAAAAATGCATCTTGACTTGCTAGAGCTAAGAAAAAATCACTCAAAACTGCGCACTGCATACCCGTCAAATTAACAGTGAGAAGAAGAAGAAAATTGTCAATTTCAGGTACGCTCGTATATCAACGACATCAATAGCTCGTATGATTGCATACCTGCGTACAGCAAGCTTGTATACTAATGTCCTAATGTACTTGTACTTATGTACTAAATGGGCAGAATGTACGAGGATGTCGCTGTTCCTCGATAACTGCTGACTGCTGTCGCTGCGCCAGGGTACCCACAACCCTCCTGACAATGGTTATTTATACTCGTACATAATTAGTAAGATTGGCACCTTTGAACACAACTCTCGCATACACAGCCACTCACCTGGTCGACCAGAGCTCGCATGTCTGAACCGGGAGCCATCTCTCCAATGTAGTGAATGCCAACGTCAAACTCGTAGCCGCGCTCCCAAAACGTGTGGCAGCAGCCGCCGGCCACGTCGTGCTGCTCCAGCACCAGCACCCGACGGCCGGCCCGGGCTAGGAGGGCGGCCGCTGACAGGCCACCAATACCGGATCCGATCACAATGGCATCCAGATTCGCAGGCACCCGGGCCGGGGAGAAGCCCCGCTTCAGCGATTCGTCCCGAACAGACTGGCGCGTTTCCACTGCCGACCGCGCCGGAAGCTGCGATGGCGGCAGGAACGGGCTCGGCGTCCGGCTGCCGCTGCCAAAGAAGACGCGTCGCAGCAACCAAACGACTGCGCCAGCGATGGCGGCCACGCCGAAAAGAGTAAGCGATGCTGACATCACGATGCAGTCACCAAAGCTGTTGGCGAGACACAAAAAATTCTATGTTTTGCTGCATACAAAAAGAACCTATAGAATATAAGGACCAAATTGATGTTTTTGGACCAAATTAAATGCTTCTGTGCTACATGTACCATAGACAAAAGCTCCATTACTTCGGCAAACATCTTGGATTAATTCAATGATGCGAGTAAGCCCAAATGAGCCGCCAAAGTTACAAAGTTATACCTTTTTGCGATCTAGTTTGCTAAAACTGCAATCAATTTTGCCCGCGGAAAAATATCACTTATAATTTTGCTGTCTCCTATGAGCAGACTTGGCCTAGAAAGCAAAATTATAAGTGATATTTTTCCGCGGGCAAATTTGATTGCAGTTTTGGCAAACTAGATCGCAAAAAGGTATATTAGAACATGAGAGAGCATGTGACGGGAAAGTTTTACCTCTACAGTCTATAGTCGATTTTGAGCGCACTCGGTGGCAATATACATTTAAGCATTAAAAACCCGACTATTGAGCTGCATTGCAATCACGATTGATTAAAGATAGAAAACGGAGCGTAGTGATGATGGCAGAAGTAAGGTTTTTGGAGAACTAATAACCACATTTCAGAAACTTTCTCAAGTTAGATGGATACAACTCCATTTTCTGCTGCGTAAATTTTGGTTCTTTATGATTAACATCAGTCTAGGATTTCAAAAGTAAAAATTCCATTTTTATGAGAGGCAAGTAAGTTGTTTATAAAATTTTGTTTGATTAAATGAAAAAACTAGCTCCAACTGACCTGCTGTTAAGCCGAGCTTGCGAATAAAACAAATAAGGTTGATTTCAAAAGGCGCAGCGGTTTCTTGTATCGGAGTGCTCTGGTCTTTTTAAAGCTTTGGCAAACAGACGACAGGGGAACGGAGCAAAGTTGACTCGAGTGCATACTGTACGAGTGCGCAGGTCTTCATTGTACACTCACGGCAGCACAATCCTTCTCCTCGCTGACTTTTGCTAGAGTTACACTGACTGGGCAGGGCACGGAGGGGAGAGAAGAAATGTGAAAGACCTGACTGCAGTAGCTACTGAAATAAAAGGACACTTCATGCGGCTCAGTGTTTCTAATTTGCCTGAACTTTGGACACTCCTATCTTGTGCAGCGCCTTACGGCCTCTTGAAAATTGACTGCAGTATTGTGACTGCGGTTATGAATTTGATTTGATAAATTCAGAGTGAACTAGTCACAGTTAGTTAGTCATGAGCTACTATGACTAATATGATGCTGTGTAGTTAGTATGACGTAGTATGCTCGCATACCAATGAATATATCGAATATAATGGTTGATTGTGTCTATTTATGATTCTAGAGTTAGACAATGATTTTTTCACGAGTTGTTAAAATTATTTATTGTCTAGAAGCAAACCATACTCACAGAAACATTGTCTCATGAATGTTGTATTAGTTCAAAAATTGTTTCGAAGCGTTGAATTATGAGCGCATAGAGTGACACAATGAGCACAATGAATATTACTGCTTTCATACAGAAGTGCCACAAAGACTGAGAGAGTGAAATGATGTTGCACTTAGCCAGTAATGCTTGTAGTACACTATAAGAATGTCACATATTAAAAGCTCTTATCTTTATCGATTATTATTACCGGTAGTTTAGGATGGAATTAACTGAGATTCATCTCAGAACAAGTTCGAACTGTGTTCCGATTAATTCAGAGATAACTATCAGCGTAAATTATCTCATGAGCTCTTACATGCTTTGAAATTGCATAGTGTCTCGTAGACTGATGCACTGGTTCAGTGACTGTAAAACACAAAGTGCGTGCAAAATAATCAGTGATACCAATTATACCAATAATTATACCAATTATAGCAGAGATAAATTAGAGTAGAATAACATAGGGACTTAGAAGGCCATTGGGAAGAGTTACTTAAAACTATTATATCAACTGCCAGTGATATCGGCCGCAAAGTTTTCTTTCAGCAGGAAATTTCACTGGTTCCATTGTTCCTTATCAAAGACATCGCTTCCTCGTCACCGGCCGGGACAAAACGCTGGACTCCTGTCACTGTTTCCCTCCGTAAAGCGTCAGCACTGGAATCCGCTGCGCTATGAATGCCAGTCACAACTGCTGAGGCTCCAGGCTCCACGACGCTGTTATTCCGGCTGCGCACGTCGGAGATGACCCATCGGCGCACCTCCGGGTAGTCGGCCAGCGCGCCCACTACAGCATCGTGGACGGAGATGTAGACGCAGGCAGAACGGTCGGGGAAGTCGCTGCGCTCCAGCATCCGGCGGAACTGGTGCGGGCAGCAGGCGAACAAGATGCAAACTCCCGCCAATTTGTATTCTGCGGCCAGGGATTGCAAAAACCTGGTGCGGGCAGCAGGCGAACAAGATGCAAACTCCCGCCAATTTGTATTCTGCGGCCAGGGATTGCAAAAACCTGGTGCGGGCAGCAGGCGAACAAGATGCAAACTCCCGCCAATTTGTATTCTGCGGCCAGGGATTGCAAAAACCTGGTGCGGGCAGCAGGCGAACAAGATGCAAACTCCCGCCAATTTGTATTCTGCGGCCAGGGATTGCAAAAACCTGGTGCGGGCAGCAGGCGAACAAGATGCAAACTCCCGCCAATTTGTATTCTGCGGCCAGGGATTGCAAAAACCTGGTGCGGGCAGCAGGCGAACAAGATGCAAACTCCCGCCAATTTGTATTCTGCGGCCAGGGATTGCAAAAACCGCGCGCCAACACTGTCCACATAGTTGACTCCTGAGCAATCTAGCACGATGTGGTGCAGGCTCTCATCCTCGCCGCGGGACAGCTTGGGATCAAAGCCTGTCAGCTTGGCCAGCTTGCGGCGGAAATTCTCCACACTGGCAAAGTACAGAGCGCCGTCGAAACGGAACACTACCACGCCTGGGACCTGGTGGTGCAGGGTGTGTTACTGGACTTTTTTATTCAGCGTCTAGCACGAATTTCGAAATCTTTTTCTCCCTTCCTCCTCCATAAAGTTGCTAATTCTAGCTCAGGGCTGAGTGATTAACTGCCAGATCGTTTGAGTCAAGTCTATACCATACCAAGGTGACCCGTACCAACTCAATAAAAAGTTTTCTAAGTTAGCAAACAACCTGAACTGCGCACTGATAGTAGCGGTAGTCTTGGTAGATGTCAGTCAACGGTAGACGACCCAAAATCGACACCCGAGGTGACTGAGTGCGGCAAACTACAGTCAACAGGCTGTAGGCAAAGCCGATCATCAGGCCATAAGTGACATTTAGCGCCACAACGCCTACAAAGCAGACCATCCAAATACTGAAATCAAACTTTGAGATGCGGTACAAGCGCTTCGCATCAGTAAACTGCATTAGAAGGCCTTTAAGCGCAACTACAATTATGCAGGCAAGAACAGCATTGGGCAGCTGGCTGAACATTGGTCCCAGAAACAGTAGAACAAATAGCATCAGCGTGGCTGACACCAAGCTGGCCAGCTGTGTTCTGCCACCCAGTTCAGCTTGAACCTGCAGTAGAAATTAGTCAAATGGTACTTATGAACGAATAGTCTCATGCCATACATATTTACTTGATTTACTACCGGTAGTTTTGAAACAGCTCCGATAGAAAAAAGTCACAAAATTTTTTCGTTATATTACCTGCGAACGGCTGAGCGACCCAGCCGAAAAGTAGCAGCCGAACACTGGCCCCAGGATGTTTACCAGGCCGTACGCAAAAAGCTCCTGGTTGGCATCCAATTGGTAATTATTCTTTTCGGCGTAGATCTTGCACACAGAGTAGGTGCACACATACATGACCACGGCCAGGAGCGCTGCGTCCTGGAAAAGTGCTGGCCAGAGACGAACGCTTGGCAGACGCGGCGCAGAAATGCCGCTAGGTATGACGCCTACCGTGCGCAGACCATAGTTGGCATCCAGACTAGCCAGGTGCGAAATCGCGGTGGCTCCAACCACCAGCAGAAGCTCCACTGGGACCGGGAAGCGACAGCAGCGGCGCAGACGATCACTGAGGAACAATCGGAACAACAGAAGCAGGCCCAGAGACAGTGCCGACACCAGCACGCTGACAGGGTTTGTCTCGCCCAAGCGGCGGGCTACATCGACATAAAATACGGCCAACTCGAAATGGCTCTCGCGACGAGGTACCTTGATACCAAAGATGGCTGGCACCTGGTGATAAAACTTCTCATTTTAAGATTCTTTGTCGTAGGCTATCAGATCAAATGTACGCGTCAGGATGCACTACTTGTTGCAAACTAAATATCTTGCGGGTGAAGTCTAAAATTACTGGAACTTCGACACATCATGATCTAAATTATTTTAGAGTTAAGAAAGCTTGTTGTATTCCATTCGTAATGTTGACTTGCTGGTAAGTAGGCAAAAAATCTACGAGTACTTAGATGAGTTTTCATAACTTATGTCACAATGCTTACCTGTGAGCTGAGGACATGCAGAGCTGCGCCCGTGGTGAATCCGGATACCAGAGGCGTGCTTAGATAAAGTGTAATGAAACCGAAGCGCATTAGACCCAGCAGAATTTGCAGTACACCGGCCAGTAAGCTAACACTCAAAGCCACCTGCATGCGGTACCAGGCCTTCGCCTCGCCAACCAGCGGGTTGCCCATTGCGCTGGTTGTCTCGTTTGCATCACCAGGGCCGTACATTGCTGGTGGCGGGCCGAGGATGTCCAGCAGCTCCGGAACTGGTGGGCGGCCAGCGCCACCAGCTAAACGGGAGACCGACTCAGCAAGCATGAGACTGGCGATGGCAAAAGTACCCATGCTAACCTGTGAGGGTGTCAGTGCAGTCAAGGTTTACTCCAGCAAAAAGTTTTAATCAAATCAAATCAGTTTAGGTAGTGAACTTGTATCTAACGACGCACCTGACGGGAAGTTCCAAACAGAAAATAAACTAAAAGAGGCACGAAGCCCAGATAGAGGCCGCACACGGGTGGAAGGCCAGCAAGCAGCGCATAGGCCATGCCCTGCGGGATGTTCATGATGCCGACCGTCAGTCCGGCTGCAAGGTCTGGCAGCAGATCGCTGCGCGGTCGATAAGCCCGCATAATGGCCAGACAGGGCAGCAGGCGGAAAGCATTGGAGAGCGCACAATCGCCGCTGCATCGGAGGTTGTGTAGTTGGCGGCGCAGTCGAGCGCCAAGACCACTGTCACCGCTGTTTTCACCGCCCCAGCTGAGGCCGGTCTCTTGCCCGCCCGGGATGCCATTGCCAGATTGGGGCTCCGTAAACTGGTAGCGGGCATCGAAGTTGTACTGCGTGAATATTGGTCGGCTAACCCGGATTCTTTGCTTGCCTGCGGCCCAGCTAGATTTCCGCAGCACTCTTTGCGTCCCATCCTGGGCTTCAGGCGGTGCGACCTGCTGTTTGGGTTGTTGCATGTCGGGCTCTGTTTGCTCTTCCAAGATGCTGTCCATCCGGCTGACAGGGCCGTAAAAGGCTGAGCTTTCGGCTGTCTCACCTGGTAGAAAATGTTAGAAATTCTACAGCTTTTATGTTATGAAAACGTGCTTGCAACAATTTTGTAACTTTAGTAGGATGAACAAAACAACGCCCCAGAATATTCAATGGGCTGCTTTATATAGTTTTCTCAAATAGCGAAAATAAAAGCAGAGTTAAGATTGCGCTAGCCGTGTCTGGCAGTGTCCCATGCGCTCCAATATTTATTTTTATGCAAAACTATGAAGTGAACACGTCGTCAACACAGTAAAAAATCGGAGGTTCATTAACTACAAGGCGAAAACACCTCATAATTATATGCAGGACGGAAGAACAACCCCAAATACCCACACGTAAGTCGTCAATAAGTGTTGAAAAACATAAGTCAGAAAGGCTAAATACAAAATGGGAAAATTTGCATAGCGCAAAACCAAAAGGGAGCTACATGTGTATTCCGGTCGATAAACTCAAGGAACAAGAGCAACCATTGCCAGTTGGTTTACAAGGTGACTCACCAGAACCAGTTCTACTTTAACTTTATCGCTCCGAAGGAGTTTTGCACAAGCCTACATTTGCATTGTGGCAATGTAAGAAAGATATATAGAGAGTAAAGCAGCTTTGAGTTAAACAAAAGTAAATTCTGTGGGCATTCAGCTCTGTCTGTCTAGCCCTAGAGCGGACAGTGTGCTCTGCGGCTAAAGTAAAACATTTTCTTTGCGTATCGCCTTTTTAACATCTGCTGCTCACTGCTACCTCGAATCTTGTACGGCTAGAATGTATCTAATTGGCTTGTTTCAATTGAATACCCTGGTTTTGTACAATTTTTAACAAGTCTCAACGCAGCATGTGATCCTGTCTATTGTATTGTATTTTTACCAAAATGGGAGCTTTTAAAAGATAACTTCATGCGCTTTGTACTTCGCAGCTTACTTTTTATTCAAATATAAAAGTTCGTCACGCGCCTTTCAGTTTGGATCGGGAGCTCCAACGAATAGCTTGGAAGGCCTCGCATCTATCGGGAAAAAGGAGAACTGTAGGACCGTTGGGACTGCCATGTGTAAAACAGCTGCTTGACTATTCAAACTGGGAGTTTATCGCTGATCAAATTCCTTCAGCGATTCATTTAGCCTTCAAAAGAATCAAAGCTAATACATATACCAAAGGCTAAACCAAAACGTGTTGCTCGTAGATGCCATGCCAGTTGCCAGGTGCCAGTTGCCAGATGTCAGTTTTCACTCAAAGCGCAGCAGCAAAATTTTTCCATACCACATGAATACCAACTACTCGTAGAATGTCGGTTTCGCAATTAGGGACTTTTGCGATATAAATTTTCCATAGAAAGAAGGGACTGGAAACTAGGCTTCAGTGAGTAAGAAAAGTGGGGGCTGGCTGATTTAAGGTAAGAAGAACACCTGTATTTTATCAGCTTAAAAAGGAAGTAAAAAATCCAAGGATACGCCAATAAATCTAACGACGGACGCATTAACGAACGAGGAAACAAAAGTATAGATGGCTTAATGTGCATTTCATCAAACATCAGTGCACAATTCCTACTAATTGGAGGCAGTGATGCAAATCCATGAGAAGCAGTATGCTCTGCTTCACTCTGAGATGCAACGGTCGTAAAACAACCCAACTGTTTCTGAAGAGTCTGGATGTGGCAGGCAAAGAATTTCTCGCAGAGTTGCGTAGCAAGCTTTGCTTTTAAGCATGAAGGTCAGACATAGCATAACATAGTGAGTGCAGAGTAACAACGTCCATGCAGCAAGGTCAGACAGCCGCAGCAGCAGCTGTTAAGCCAAGAAAAGCAGCGTTGTCCTAAGATCAGAATCTTCTACATCATCAGCAAGGCAACTTACTTTGTTAGAAAAATCTGTTACAGACGTCTTCAGCAGTTTTACTAGTGGTGCTACGAGAAAGTTTTCAGCGCGAGCAATGATTTTGTCGAGAGCAGACCAGCTCTGAAGCTGACGGCCGAATCCAAGCAGATCAGATGCGTCCACAGTGAGGCAGATGCGTAAAAGTCGGATCGGATCTTGACACTGAACTCGACCTTGACTCAGTTATTTTACTGAATAAATCCTTGCTGCCACTGAACTTCTTAATCGCCTCTTGACAGAAAGCTGGAAACTTATCAGGAATGGGTCCGTCTTCTTGAACAGTTCAAGCTCTCGATTATCATCAGCAGTTGCGCGCGATTCAGCTGAAACAAGCCTATGTGCATTTTTTCTTATTGAGGGAGGCTTTACCTGCCGAAGCATTGTTGGGGGCAAATGAGCCAACTCGGTAGGTGAATCAGCCGGACGTTTTCGCCCCTTCTTTTTGACCATTTTGGCTCCCCAGATTCTCGACTTTGCCATTAACGATGTTGGGCAATGCAATGCGGGCCGCTAATTCTAATTCATAAGGATTTTTTCGTAGTTCTATGGGAATTCAGAAAATTTGCGAAACCCGAAAACCCGGTCCAAAATCTCGTCCCGAACCCCGATCCCGAACATTTATCGGGAACCCCGAACCCCATCCCGAACATTCATCGGGACCCCGAACCCCGACCCCTAATCCCGACCCCGAACCCCGACCTAACCCCAAACCCCGAACACCCCTAAATGCGGCCAACCAGCGCTGACGCTCCGCTTCGTCCGTTGGAAAGCGATAAATTCGCACGGCGTTGCTTTCTGGTTTGGAATCTTAGTGTATTGAGCACCCGAAAACCGCGCACTTTTCTCACCATGGCCGTAAGATGCTCTCGCTAACTAAGCTTTTTCAGCTAACAAATACACACATATTATTGAAATCAGCCAGCCTCAAAATTTCTTACTCATTAAAGCCGAGTTTCCAGTTCCTTCTTTCTATGGTAAATTTAGTTTCGCAGAAGTCCCTGGTTTCGCCCAAGATTGTTCCACTTGGCCAAGGAGTTCTATAGTTAGCAACCTGGAGTGGAAACTAGTTCTTCAGTTTCCCAGACTAGCATAGACAGAGTCAGACAGAGCCATGGACATTCAGTGCTGGCTCCTTATCTTTACAATTGGCGTGGCCTCATGAGGTAAAACTCGTTTCCACTCCAGATTGCTAATAATAGAACTCCTTGACTTGGCTGATTAGAGCTTTGTCTATGTCTCAAATCGATTTCAAAGTTCAAAGTTTTAAAACAGCGGGCACGTGCAAGCTGCAGTTACTGAGTCTACATTCGAATCCTTCTCGAACTCTACTCGAAAACTAACGGCACAATATTAGCTTCGCTGTTTGCCAAAGTTTTTATTCGCTTAGTGGTGGCCGATGCTATTAAAGTTGTTGATGTCTCTTCAATAAGTCTCTTCGCTTCAAATTGAAATTGACGCTGATCCACACGAGACAGTAGTTGCAACATTCCTACACTATAAGTGCTTCGCTCAAAGGTTGACGCTGATTCACGCAATCGTATTGCTGTACACACATGCAACTATACAGCTATGTATCTACATTATTACCATAAATCCAGTAAATATCAATAAAGACAGTAGTAATTATCGTAACAGGCTCCTGCAGGAGCTTCGCTTAAGGTTTCAAGCTGATCCACACAATACAGTTGTTGCAACAGTCCTTGCAGGTGCTTCGCTCAAGGTTTCAAGCTGATCCACACAATACAGTTGTTGCAACAGTCCTTGCAGGTGCTTCGCTCAAGGTTTCAAGCTGATCCACACAATACAGTTGTTGCAACAGTCCTTGCAGGTGCTTCGCTCAAGGTTTTACGCTAATCCACGTACAGGAGACAGTAATCGCAACAACCCTAGAAGGTGCTTCGCTCCAGGTAGAATTTGACGCCAAGCGTTGATACAGCTAAGAGCGTTGGTCCAGCTGATCACTCATCCCTGCCATGATCGAGTTACTCATCTTGCATCGCTACTGCTCATCTTGCATTCAAATATTGAGTGCCGATTCCAGCACAGACTATGCCAGTTTCTACGCTCGTATTGACTGAGCATACACTACTGTCTTCAAAGCTAACTAACTTATTAAAAAATCGTATAATCTTTGCTATAAACTTTTCAGGGACATGAAATCGTCCTAATTTTGACATGTTTTAGACAAAGTTGATCATCAAACGACGAAAAGACTCAATCATTTACGCTCATATCGTACATCTGACCAGGCCATTAGCCATGGAAAACTTATCCTACCATACGTACTTCCGTATGGCATGAATATGGCAATGTTATTATTTACGAGCTGTCTGAGTCATGATATTTTATTCATTTTTATTTCAAAGTGTCATTAATGTAACTCATGCCATATGCTAGCAATACTTTACCTATAACACGCTCATAAATAACGTACAAAGGTTTCTTTATGTAGCATAAATATTAACGCTCGTTTGGTAATTCTTTCCTTTCTTTGGAAAATTGGTAATTATTTAACCAAAAATGACGCAACAATTGAAAAGTTTCAAAGAAAACAAAACTTACATTGAATTACGGCACCTTCTTCAACATCATAAAACAACCAATAACCTAAAACTCAACGACGAAAAGTGTCCTAGGATGTTAGAACATAATGAACTGTGGTTAATATTAAAAATAGCTGCTAAATTAAGTAAATAAGGTCGTGACTAACACCTCAAGTAAAATTCCCAGCCTATTTAAGCCGCATCAGTTGACTGAACTCTGTGCCGCACGGCGGGCGCTGCCATTGCTTCCTCCAGCGTGACGCGCTGCCGGTGCTGATGCGCCGTCTCTGAAGCCTCCACCGAAAAGTCCTCCGGGTCCGTTTTCTGGTCGATGGATTCGATATCACCGCCTTCTTTATCGTTGTCGTCCTTTTCAATTTCGGGGTTGGCCTCGTCGCAAGCCCCAGGGTCAAGTTCAACATCCTCCGCCTGCGCCACCTTGGTCCAGAGAATCGATGGATTACGGATCACATAGGCCACGTAGACTACCGCTGAGACACAGACATTGAACATAATTTGCAGCACATCCCAGATGTTGTAGGTTCCCAGCACCCACTGCAGCATGAGCATAGAGAAGCTGTCCAGTGCTTTGTCTACCGGCTTCACAAATTTGGCATGAATTACCTTCCAGGCGCTGAATAGAAAGTTGCTGGCCATTGGAAGAAAATAAAAAATTCTGAGTCTAGATCTACAGGGTAAGGCAGAATATTTGGACTTGAATTTGTGTCTCGCTTACTTCTTTAACTCTTCCTACTGTACGAATACTCGTAGTGACCAGTTTTGTAGTCTTCCTGTGTAAATTTAAATCAATATCGACTTTTCAGGATCACGGCCGAAGCTTCCTTTAAAATCAAAATTTCAAGAATCAAGCAGGAACTGCCTTCGTTTTCGTAATGGTAGTGGAAATCGTAAACTACGAAACGCTGCTGTCAACCCATAGAGATTTAGAAACGGGGATTTTTATGAAAAAGGCGGAGGAGGAGGGACAGAGGGCAATAGACCACTGCTTGCTGTACGCCCATATTGATCCGAGACTCAGTCGAAAAACGGCTCGCTTTATTCCCAACACAGGGACGATCTCAACCACTCGAGCAATTGAACAACAGAGCGACCCAATCTCGTTTTCTCGCAATCTTTGTCTCCTGGTCTTTAAATATTCGGCAATTGTCAAGTTCCGTTGAAAATTTTTTCAAAGGTTCTGGCCATAGACTATTGCAGCTTTCCTGTGTCAGATACATTATAAAAAGTTTTGAAGCATAGAATTAGTGCTTAATCATGCAGGCTTAAGTCTTTTAAAAGTATTTATTTGTACTTAAACAGTTCGTAGATTACTTTTCTGGAGTCAAAATAATTTAACGAACGAAACTTGACAATTGCCAAGTATCTAGTTGGTCTAATTGATTTTACAGCTGAGCACTGATGAAGCGAGTAGACACTAATATTCTTTAATTTTCAATATTTATTATTGAAATCCGCACATTTGAGAAACGACAAAAAGTGGGAGAAGTCATACTGTATGCAAAAGTAAAAAAGCAAGTACAAGCGCTATAGCAAATATTTAATTATTTAATAATTCTTACCCTTTAATTAATATACGGCACTAGCCAAACTCTCTTCTTCGCATGGATGGCTAAATGTAACGAATTATTTAGACTGAATAGAGGTATAAAATCCAATTACTTATTTTATTGACATTTATTGGGCTCATTCTGAGCCAGGAAAGCCTAGTCTATGGTTTAAAGTGCTATAATTCCAGGCACATCAAATAATTTGATGGGCTCCAAAATGGAGACCATCAAATAATTTGATGGTCCCTAAATGAAAGCAGTTTGAACCATAGACTAAACAGAACTAGACAGTGTACTTGGATGCAACAAAAAAAACTGTTATTATATACTGTATAACGAAGCAACAAAAAAACAATTTTCTAGCCAAGCCATGAACAATTGGTAGGGTTATATAGGAAACATATTTAGTTTTTTCAATAATAGGCAATGCATTAAACGTTTCACCAACTCACTTAAACTGAATTTCGATTTTAGCTCCATCAATGATGATAGACTTGACACCGTGGTCAGTAATAGAAGCGCTGGAATCTCCAGAAGCGACAGGCTCACGTAAAAGTGTTGGATCATCGATACCAAGTTTTTCAGAGTTCCCGGCGGATATTTTTCGCCATTCTCCTTCCTCACCTCAAAAACGAAGAAGTGCAACAGTTCGTTGATCTCATTCTTTGTAAGCCCTTCGACAGGCTTAATCACCGCGAGTCCTGACAGACGGCCTTGCATTTGCAGTTGGACACGATTCTCCTTCCACGTCTGGAACACATTCATCGCCCACTTTTCTCTTGCTAGTGTAGACTCAGGTGAGCTCTCTAGCATTCTGCGCTCCAAAGCGGTCTCATCAAGCAACTCACCGAAACGAGAGCTAGGTTTGGTCGGCAGTGTTTTAGCGTTTCCGAGGGGCGGCGGAACTACATTTCCAGCAGGGGCTGAATCGAAAAAATTAAAAAAGTTGTCGCTATCAAATTCTTTTTCCATCGCGGTGTGGTTCAAGAGAAAGCTACGAAAGAAAGTAATTCGGATTTCGTCTAGCTAGTACTGTCTTAAATTTATGGAAAAGTTGTCTATGGTTCCAATGTGGGGGCTTCGCCCCCACACCCCCAATCGGGTCTTTGCCGACTGGCTGCACCGCATTCGGCCCGGCTCAAGAGAAAGCTACAAAAATAAGCAATTCGGATTTCATATAAGATCACGGTAGTTTAATGCGCATTCTATGGTAGAAAGTCCTCGGCCACACTTAATGGTCCTCGGCTCGCTTCGCTCGCCTCGAGACCATCAAATGCAGCCTCGGACTTTCTAACCCTAGAATGCGCATTAAACATCCATGATTATATACATGATTCGATGGCTGCCAAGACTTAGGACAGTTGGGACTCACGTATCCTGTACATGTAGAACAAACCAGCAGCTCTGCTGTCTATGGTATTTCTTAAATTTATCTTGCGTTCAATAGCAGAATAAGCGCATTTAATAATAATTTGATCATTTAATTTCATGATCTTAAAGGAAAGTTTAAACCATAGACAATTGAAGCCCACAGTATACATCCGGTCCGCAGTGTAGATCTACGTGTACTAGATAACAAAAAAGTTTGTTCGATTTCGCTTCTAAGAATCCAGAGCGGCAATTCGTTTTACTCGCCATTTTGCTGTCTTGTGAATATCGAATGTGCCATCACTTCGCCGCCCTCGGAGTCTCCACCATTCTGGTCCTAGAAGGTCTACAGGATTACTATTCCCACGTTAATCTGAGGGCCGCACAGAAATGCCATGTATTTGCCATTTCTTTTCCGGTCTATGGTATTTTAATTAGCTCGTAGTTGAGTGTAGTTATCAGTTATATTACCAGTCAGACTTGCAGCACTGGTAGATTGTATCACAGAATATACACAGAATGCCGATTCGAGCATTTTTGTTTAAAAAATGGGTGCAAGAATTGAAATCACACCAGCCTACTCTTGTTGTGAAGCTTTGATAAGTAGGGCTTGAGTTTTTGCCATAAACTATTCTAAGAGCGACTTTTATTCTTTGCTTTCAACTGAAAACTAAGTTCAGTCTGAGCTTTTCTGCGCAGCATGGCTGGAAAATCCACTGTCAACCACTTGTTGGGCTGTCTATCGCAGACCAACAGCAACTGCGAGAACGATGGCAGCACCTTGCTGACCGAGTTTCAGGCCAAAGTAACAGCAAGTGCAAGTGCGCCCAGTCCTGGTCCGCAGGGCGATGGTCTGATTTCAGCAGACTCCACTGAGGAAGCTCAAGACCTGCCTGCTGGCACAGTCGGCAGCATTGAGAATGAGAAGTGCGCCTACATTGGAGGCTGGCTGCTTTTCAAGCTATTCAAATCTGAGGAAAAATGCGAGGAGTGCCAGCAGTCGTTAAAAGGCGATGCGCTTCCTGCAGCTCAAGAACGGACAGGGCGGGACTGGAAATCTGATCATTCCCAACAAGGCAGTCATAGATCTGCAGTCTGTCAGATGGAAGGACGTCTGAAGGACGTGAGCAAACGGCTTCAGGAAAAGTTCTTTCCCATTGTTCTTGCAAATATTCAGACGCACAGCTCGGATCACGGCGAACGCTGCGCTAAGGCAATGGCCAAGTTATTTGCCAGACTTCGCCTGCATCACTGGTGCAACAGTCAGAGGACGCTCGCTCAGCAGAGAAAGCGGGGGCGTACGACAGGAATAAAGAGAGCTGAAGAGAGGAAGAAGCTGATGCGATTAAATGCTGTTTGACTGTAGTTTAACTGTGATGCAAATGAATTCTGCTTAGCTGTTGTTTGTTGATGATGCGAATGAATTTTGCTTAACTGGAGTTCTTCAGAGTGTTTGATTTGTTTAGATGATAAAATACGAAAAAATGATAAAATTTTACATTTGGTCCTCCAGGTAGGATCTCTGACTGCCTGCGAGACTTTGATAAATTATTCTTCGCTAATTTATACTACTGGCCATAGACTTCACAAGAGTAGTGCACACGAATTTTAATTCGGCTTCATGGAAATCGCTCGATTTGGCATTCTGTGTATATTCTGTGGATTGTATAGTATGCAACTGAGTTGAATAATGGCCATAGACACTCGTGCGCTACGCGCACGAGTAGCGCACGAGTAGCGCGGAATAATGACTGAGCGCTGAGTGAAAGTATAAATACAATGGTAGATTGTATAGTATGCAACTGAGTTGAATAATGGCCAAAACTCGAGTGCGCTACACATAGACACTCGTGCGCTACGCGCACTCGAGTTTTGGCCATTATTCAACTCAGTTGCATACTATACAATCTACCATTGTATTTATACTTTCACTCAGCGCTCAGTCATTATTCCACACTTTTGCTGCCATTATTCCACACTTTTGTCGCTGTCATTATTCCACACTTTTTATCATGCTTCAATTGGCTGTTTTAAGAGTTGTTTTACCCATAGACGACTGAGTTGTGTGGCTTAGTTTGACCATAGACAACACTGTGATGAGTGCTGATTTTGCTTGCGTCTTGCGAGAAATCAGTAAAGCGAGTAGTGGGAGAAAAAGCTATTTGTCTTGTCAAACAACTATGGCTATAGTGCATCTCGTCAAACAGCCGCGCTTATTAATTGAAAAAATCTTCCTTGCGACGACTGAACGAACCGTGCGGCGCTACCTAGGAAGAAAACGCGACCATGCAGTCTTCAACGCCTCGACGGCTATAAACGATGCCTGAAAGCGGCCAATCGATTCAGTCGAGCAGCCGACAGTCTCAAAGAATCCCAGCTTGGATACTGCGGTACCAAAGAAGCTCATCAGACGAAGCTCATCAGTCGCATGCCAACTTAACCAAGTCGTGCATCTTTCAAATGGTAAGTTCGGCAACTATACTTGAGAACCTGTATTTCTCTTTCATAGAAAACATTCAACATAGACCAACTCCTTTTGCAGTGCCAAATCATCAGGCTAAAGTGTCGAGAATCTTTGGAAACTGCGGCTTTGAGAACTGTGCATGTTTCACTTTGGGTGACAAATTGATTTTCACATTGTCAAATTTCGACTACAAACTGATAAACTGCACTAGCTGTGACATTTATTATTAACTCTTTTCGTGTAGCTGGTACTTTAGTTTTAATGATTTTTTCCTTTTTGTTCATTTACTTCTTGTTGTTCTGTATTTATTAACAAAAATACTGAGCCATGGATTTTTTCAATCCAAATGTCTATGGTACACATCAAAACTGTGGAATAATGGCCAAAATATTTTTTCATTGCGTCTGGGTAAAAGTATAATTACAATGATGTTTACAATGTCAATAGAGCATGAGGCAACTCTCATAGTGCCCGCAATTTAAAACATAAAGTCTAGTGGTGGACAGAGAATATTTCGTATACATAGAATATGCCTTTAAAAAGTGAAGCTGATTTTCGCTTTCCGCCGGGAGTTTGGCTTTGGACCATAGACTAAAAATATATAAAAAATCAGGTGCTACGAGCTAGAAATATATATGCAATTAATTATTTGTACTTGTACTTGTACGAGTATATTTATCACAAATATACTTTTAGCTCAAAACACTTAAGTTTATGGTCCAAAGCCAAACTCTCGGCGGAAAGTGAAAATCGGCTTCACTTTTTAAAGCTACGTTGGCATATGCATATGTATGTAATTATGTATGTAAGTATGTATACATAATCCATAGATATGGACTTTCCATGACAATATTTGCGTTCTCCGGGATTTTATTTGGTAATATTCAATAATATCCCGTAAAGTCTTTATGTCTATGGTTTATACGAGATTACACCTTCGTGATTTATACAAATAACTCCCTTAAAAGGCATGTTTAATAAACCATAGATTTTATGCCTTCCGGTAGTATATTCAGAGATGCGGTATGTTAATACAACTCCGGGATATTATCCAATATAATCCCGGAGTCTAGTCTATGGTTTTTACGAGATTACACATGCCTTTTTCGGGGGTTATTTTCATACCGCGTAAGAAATCTAAAGACTGTCAATGGACTGAGGCGGAAGGCCTTTTAGTTCAATAGATGGAATGGCAGCGAAGATGTTGCACTGCATTGCGCGTATATTTATACAAGTGAAAACAGCGCGAGATTATTGAGGGGCCAAGGGAGGTGCGCACATGTGGCGTGGCGTGACTGGCTACGCCAACCCCCTGGCTTAGCGAGCCGGCTAGCGCGGGGCGCCACCACCCCACCTCAGCTAGACAGAGGTTGGCGGGGGGTTTCCAGTGCGGCTGCACTGGTGCTGCCGGTCGCATAGTCTGGCCGCCACAGGACTATATATCTAATGTTTCCACAACTTGGCTCGGTCTTGTGGAAAAAAAGAACTATAGCTCAACAGTCTATGGTTCTGATCGAAACGGAACAGTCCCGAGTTTGATGCGATAGCGATAGTTTGATGCTGTGTAAGCAATTTGATTACAACGCTTGCGCACGAAATAGCTGAAGACATTAGTGACTTTGCCAGTATAGCGAGAATGGAGACACCCTCAAGCCCTCGCTTCGATTTTATCCCCCACTTGTCCCGGTCAAATAAGTCTATGGTCTAGTGTTGAAGCATTTATTTGTCCGGGACGAAGAAATATTTATTTGTCCCAGACGAAGAAACGATTTATTTGGAACTGACAATAACAACAAAAAGCCACAAAAAGCAACTATGGTTGACACTAACGCTAATAGACTAATAGTCAATGACAGTAAAGCACTTTTTGTCTTTCTCACTCCATAGTGATCACGATGGTGTTATCATTTTTAGAAACTTCGATTCGCATTTTCTTCGCAGGAGAAAAAAAAACCGTCGTAGACCCAGTTGTCGGAGCGCCTCCAGCATCACGAGCAGTGGCAACCGTCGTAGTCCCAGTTGTTGGAGCGCCTCCAGCATCACGAGCAGTGGCAACCGTCAGAGTCCTTGAGGTCGAAGCATCTGCAGATCCGATTTGCTCATCTCATGCAGCTCCTTGAGCACCATCAGTCCAGTTTCCTCGCCAGACGCCCACTGTGTCTTCTTTTCGTTGTGCCATTCCATGAATGTGTTGACCACCCAAGTAGCTTTCTTCTTAGTAGCTTCTGACACACAGCCATCGACAACAGCCATGACCTCTTCTTCCGACGTAAGCATTAGTTATTCTTCACCTCAGGAGTTAATATACTCGTATATGGCTTTTTATTTCGACTTTAGATAAACCAGCTGATTGGGCAGTTTGGTGTATTCTGTGGGTTTGCTTGTCTCAGTTGAGTTTTCAGTCCAAAATTTGCGCGGTGTCTATGGCCCAAACCATGATCTTTATATTGTATAGACTTTCAAAGTTGAATTCCATGCATTCTCTACATAACAAAATCAGCTATATTTTCACCAATTTCTACATACTGCATGATTTTCTTTAATTTGAACTCTACTCTTTAGCAGTCTGCTTCCTTTGAGGAGATGGATTTTTCTCTCGCAAAGGATGAATTTTTATAGAACTTAAAAATTGCTGAAAACTAAGTTGAGATAGAAACTCTTACACATAAACTTTCATCACATTTAAATTCAATTGTAATTAAAATGCGATTTTCTCTCCTTCATGGATTTCCAAATGTATATTTAGCCGGGGAGCACAACTGCTATTGACAGTCGCAATTTGACTGCCATGAGCAACTTTTTGCCAGCTAGCTATTTTTGACTTCTATATTCAGGTTAAGTAAGAATTGGGAAAAAGGTTTATAGGTTTGGATTTAGTATTGGTTTTCTCATTCTAGCTCAGCCTACGAGCAACCAATCTTAGCCAGCCCATAGCACATGGTGTAGCCAGAGCAATTGGGTTTTACCACGACATGCTCTCTTTTTACAATCAAAGTCAGCCTACGCGAAACTCTTTCTTACCCAAAGCACAAACGCACATGCTCTGTCATTTGTCTTTCTCCATGGCTCAACCAATCAATTATTGAGTAGTCCCTGTGCTCAACTTCCAATGGTTTGGTCAAGAGTGAGGTTTTCCGCGGTGGCCAGACAAGGTCACGTTTCCAATAGTTGTCAACGAGCTATGGTTGAGCAAGTTCATGGCTAAGTTGGTGACGCAAGAGTTGTAGTTGTTTGCGACGGTCCACCGGGTATGTTCCATTAAGGTGTCACAATCGCTGGAAATCGGCAACTACTCAGTTCTCGTTGCCGCTGCTTCCATGCATTCGCCATCATTCACCATTCGCCATTTCTGAATCGAATTGTAAGATGGCCCACAGCGCTGTGAAGGTCCAAATCAGGCAACAGCTATCTACAGCTCCAAACTTTGTCGAGGAAGAAGCTGCATGGTGGCCGACCTGGGAGCTCGTAAAACCTGTGATGCGTGTGGTTGCTACATTTTGTTCGAACGAGTTGGCCGAGTTGCTTTGGAACCTGCCAATTAAAGATTCACTGCAGCAGGAATCACCCAAGAGTCCCCCAATTACACAGGAGCCATGCATTTTTTTGAGAATTAAATACCTGATTGATATAATCTAATCGACCATGTTAAAACTAATTCTCCAAAAATTTGATTGATTAAGTTTAATTTATCTTATTTTCGGATTTCCTCGAGTTGAATTTGTGAGCCCTATATAGCTGGCTTAAATATTTTTTGCGTTATTGCAGTTTTGTTCTATTACAGCGCGGCGTCCAGCGCATAGATAGAAGGGTAGATTGTGTGGTTCAATGCTTTTTACTTAGTTGAATGGCCTGTACTCAGTTTCCTTAGGGGATTTAAAGCTAAATAATTTGGCTTGTCAATGTACAATTAGAAGTTTGCATATTAGAATGACTTTGAAGTCCGTGGCATTGAAATAAACCATTTCGATGAGAATCGGGATAGATGGCTCGTACATGTATATACAGGTATAGACGACTGATCGAATTTTGTAAAAAGAGGAGTGTGATTAAAACCCAGCTCTGGCTAACACCATGTGCTAAATAGGCTGGCTGAGATTGGTTGCTCATGGGCTGGGTTAGAATGAGACAAACAAATTAGGGTTAACAGTTAAGGCTAGAGTTAGGTAGGTTCCAGCAGTCGAAATTTGAGTTAGTCAAAATTGCGACAGGCCCACCCAGCCTGCCCATTCAAAGATAATTGAACAATTTTGCTGACCCCAGTTATAAAAGTTATAATTCTTATAGAATAATAAACGAAACTAAAATAAAAACTAAATTCCTTCTAGGTTTAAGCATTGATTTTTTCTTTAAAAATGTGTTTTGTTTAAACGTTGTCGTGCAACAATTTAGAATTTTTTTCTCAGAAAGATTTATACGAAATACGATTTTTTTTACACAATTAGGCTTTTCATATAACCGGTGTCAGAACTAGAATCGGTTTGAAGCTTTTTATATTGTCCGTTCCGCTTTAGATCGGTTCCAGAACCGTGATCCTATTCTGGAATTCGGTTCGAGAAATTTTCTCGATCCGTTGTCGCATTTCTATAGCAACAAAAGGACGAATTTGAAATAACATTTTTAAAAGAATACTGGTTTCTCGATTTTAGATAAAAATGTTTTTATCTTTGAGAAGTAATATAATTAGACAGAAATAGAATAGAAAAATTCGACGCTTTTCATTTTCCTACTGATTCTGGTTCTGGAATCAGAATTATTTTGATTCTGGAATTGGAATTATTCTGGTTCTGGTACTCTGGAACCAGTCTTTGTGAAAAGTCGAGATCTGCTTTGGCTTTGGAACATATTGACCAATTAATTATAGTGTATTATTATGGCTTTGAAACTCTACATCTAAAATTACAAGTATACACGTACAATGATGCTTTCAAATGTGAGTGCATATAGAATAATGCTTTACTCACTATAACGCCATAACGGGTCTATGAAATTTGCTTGCGAGAAGTTTGCTTGCGGGACTTTTGCTTGTGGAATTTTGCTTGCCGAGGTTTGCTTGCCGAAGTTTGCTTGCCAAAGTTTGCTTGCGGAATTTTGCTTGCCGAGGTTTGCTTGCCGAACTTTGCTTGTGGAATTTTGCTTGCCGAAGTTTGCTTGCCAAGCTTTGCTTGCGGAATTTTGCTTGCCGAAGTTTGCTTGCCGAGCTTTGCTTGTCGAACTTTGCTTGCCGAAGTTTGCTTGCCGAATTTTGCTTGCAGGAAATTTGCTTGCTGCACATAAGCTTGCCAAAGTTTGCTTGCGGAATTTTGCCTGCCGAATTTTGCTTGCAGGAAATTTGCTTGTAGGAAATTTGCTTGCTGATCAAGGTTTGCTATCTAAAGTTTTTTTTAGCGGAACTGTAAAGAACCAATTTTTTAGCTCTTTAATTATTTCTAATAGTTTGAAAGCTTAGTGTCAAGTCAGTTTATGTCGATGCTGATAAGAATCCACTTGCAAAGCAGCTGCACTTCCCTGATCCCCTGAACTCATTCTGCCCGGGAACCAAATAGAGCTGCATCGTCTGTACTGTAGTATGTAATAATTGACTTACCAACTTCACAAGCCATCAAACAAGCAAGCAAACAAGAAAATAATTTGGCAAGTTAAAACCTTGCCCTATTGCAGCGCATGGCTTAAGTACGCCAGACGCCTGCACAACCTGCGCCACGCTGTGAAATGACTTACCTGTGAAAGAAACCCTAAAGCAAAATTAACGCAGTTTTGGGTAAACGGCAGGAGTAACTATGACTGTCTTATCAAGCCTAAATGCCTCGGCATCTAATTAGTACCGCGCCGCGCCGTACTAATCGCCGCGCGCCGTACGCGCCGCGCCGCGCCGTATTAGATCCGCGCCGGACGCCGTCCGCCAAAATGCCCATGCGCTGCAATCAGGAAACCTTGCAATTGTGATTGCGAATTTTTAGGAAGCAGACATCAAAATTCTGCAAGCAAACTTCGGCAAGCAAAATTCCGCAAGCAAACTTCGGCAAGCAAACCTCGGCAAGCAAAATTCCTGCAAGCAAATTTCCTGCAAGCAAAGTTCGGCAAGCAGACTTCGGCAAGCAAAATTCCACAAGCAAACTTCGGCAAGCAGACTTCGGCAGGCAAGATTCGGCAAGCAAAGTTTGGCAAGCAAAGTTCGGCAAGCAAAGTTCAGCAAGCAAAATTCTGCAAGCAAAGTTCGGCAAGCAAACCTCGGCAAGCAAAATTCTGCAAGCAAACTTCTTTAACTGGCACAGTGCAGCTCGTGCAGCATCACCGACTGAATAGGCAAGTGTCACAAGCAGAAAAGTGAATGAACTTGACAAGAATTCCATCATTTATTCTTGAATGACTGGCTGACTCACATGACTGGTTGGTGATGCTGCACGAGCTGCACTGTGCCAGTTAAAGAAGTCAATGTGAGAGCTGTCCATTTGCTCTGAAGGTGTTGGACAACTCAGCTTGTTATTTCTAATTGCATAGAGATTTTTTTATGAAAATTCATTAATGTTGTGTGCAGATATTGGTGCAAGTTTGTGTGCAGTTTCTTCAAAATTGGTGCCAGCTCGTAGGAGTAATTCAGTGATATAGAGAACTTTTGGGATGACCCTCGTAGTCTTTAATCCTCTAGTTCCTATTCATCCCTAATTTTTCTCCCATTTATGAGCCACAACACCAATATTTAACTCTTGACTTGTTCCAAATCTTTGCCCTACATCAAAAGAACTATTTAGTCTGGATTGTCAACTTTCTAATTCTGATTTAAATAAAATATTGGTCAATTTGATCAAATTGAAATATTCCAAATATTTTTCCCATTTTAACACCTTAGTCCATTGGCTAATTGGCTAAGATATACATATATGTCAGTTGTAACATGTTGCACTATCTCATATTTGAGAATATTTGCTTGGCTTCTACTCAGTGGCACATGTTATTTGCATGCTTAGCTATGTTTGGACCTATCTTATTTGAGTCTATCATAGACTGCAAAGCTTCTTTTGAAGGCTATAAATTTGTCAGAGGCTAAAAAGTTCTTTTATAAAACACTCTTCCTCTTTTCCTGCATTATAGCATTGTCAGGGGGTCTATCTAAAATTGTGACAGTTGGCCAATCATAAAAATGACATTTTCCAATACAAAGTCAGGGTTAGGGTTAAGGTTAATTATAAAAAATTGCCTTCCCAAACAAAAGATTTACATGGAAATTGCTAAGATGTCAAGGCTTGTGAGGGTATTGTTAGGCCCTAAGATTTCAAGGCTCATGATGAAATTTCTGAGATTTCTAGACTCATAAAGAAAATTGCTAAAATTCCGTGGTTCAGGAAAATCAATAAAATGCCAAGGTTTCTGTGGGTATTGTTAAAATGATTTTTAATGATTTCAAACTCCTAGGGGTTGCTCAGATGTTGAAGACAAAACTCATAGAGGTTTTAAGCTTAAGCTTTCTTTAGATTGCTAGCTTATTGAGTGGATACTCTCTGTATTAAGCATTATTTTCCTTAAGAGTTTAACAATACTGATTGTACAACTACAAGGTGTACATGTGGGCAATGGTTGCCTCCTCAATATGGGGGCGCAGATTGCTAGTATATATCTAAATATGTCAATGACATAGCAACTTTCCTCTATTCCCCCTGTTCTGCAGAGTATGGATTACTTTGATTTTGTTTCAGTTAATCAGGTTCTTTACTTTGAAAACTATATTTCAAATACATGTAATAATGTCATCTTATTGTTTCTCTTGTGCTTTAAAGTTATCATGAGAAATTACAGGACTGAAATGTTAATTTTGCAGCATGCCAAGCAGTGATCACCATGAACGTAGCTAAGCAGTTGGTTGCTGTTCTCACAGTGTCGCCTGCATCTGTAATTGCTGTGACAGCAACTTTTGGATTTATCTACTGGGACACATCTCGCACATATCAAGAGAGAAAAGCTGGTGAGATTAATTTACTGTGTGCATTTTCATTTCCTGGCTAAATCTAAACTTTGTCATAATTGAGGTACTGTGAATTTTAGGTATTGTATTGAAATGGATGCTTTTTGGCCAAAAACACTTTTTTATTATGCCAAAACTTCACAAAACCAAACATTCACATCACCAAAAAGTTTTGAGCCTACATAATTCTCTAAATTTGAAGTGAAGTTTTGAATTGTGAAATGGTATGGTTCAAATTCTTTAAGAATTTAGCACAATGAAGTCGCATGCTAATTAGAGTTTGGGTGATGTGAAATTTAGGTCTATGAATCTTCATGCTTGGGCGCAACCTAGGGATTCACCCGGCCGTTTCTATTGGCAACACACACATGTAAGTCGCTATTGGACGGAATAGTAGTCACGTGACTGCTCTCAGCCAATAGCGACTTACATGTGTGTGTTGCCAATAGAAACGGCCGAGTGATTCCCAAGGTTGCGCATGTCATGTGAATCTTACAGTGATCTTACAGTGAATTTTAGCTAGGCGTTGTGAAATTTCGGTCTTGTGAAAAGCACCCCTCGTATAAGCATGCTCCTGTATCGCATCTTGCAATTCTCACCCTGCATTCAGAGGTAGGCGGCAGAGAGAAGATAAAGGTGGGCATCAGCTTACTTAGTACCTGATTAGATGCATTGTTAAATCAATTCCCAGCAAAAAACTTACAAAGCTGCATAATTGCCGAGCAGGTCATAATTTCATTCTAGAAATAGCCTGGAAATCTATTCTACAACTTTTTGCTTCACGTCTGTCGTCTGAGAGCTCACAATAGCAATGGCTTTACTTTTATCTCATTTTTGTCCGTTTTGAACCACAGAATGTTCAGTTCGATAATGATTCTTGCTACAAAAAGAATTAAAATTCGCGCAACCTACTTATGTTGGAAATTTTCTCAGTAGTGGGAAAAATATTTATAAAAATTTATAGAAACTATCAATTTCTCCTTTGTTAGATATATGAGCTGGTTACGAGCTAATTGAAGAAAAAAGCGGAAGCATTTCTATATGAGAGTTTTTATAAAGGCTCGTTCACATCGCCATTAATTGAGCTATCAAGTTACACTGACAGCTGGTTTATATTCAAAACGACACAAAATTATGTACAAACTGTGATCACCAAAATAATTGTCTTTTTGATGGCTGTGAACGAACCTGAAGCGCTTAAATGATTAAGATTCCTTTTCTCTAATTATTTCAGAACTCGAAAGAACTGCCGAAAAAGCGCGGATAGCAAGGTAAATATGAAGCTCTTTTTGGCTTGATAAATTCTGTATTTAGTTTTTATTATTTCATCCTTAGGATTTGCTGCACTTGCTTTTCCAGAGAACTAGTGCGTCAAAACGAGGCTGCAAGTGCTGGCTCTACAAGTACCTAAATTATTGCACTTTATACAACAGACTATGTGTACAGAATTTGTCTGTTAAAAATAAGATGTACTGGTATTTCAGCAATTTTGTTTTTCCTCAAAGTTTGTCAAAACAAAAAAGCAAAAAATTCAAGCTTATCGACTTTGTGTGTAATAAACGTACTATCAACCTATGAATAAAATATATTCTACCATCAAATTTATGCAAGATGGTTGATGAGTAAATAAAACTCCCATAAGTGCAAGACACGAAAACCTTCAAATTCCAATTGTTTCTATAAGGAAGGAACTGAAAACTTGCAAGGCGGGAAAATTAAGGACATGAAATCTGGCTGCTTCAAGTTCACCAGATGAGCTTCCTTTATGTTTAGCGCACATAATTCCATAAATTGACCTGTCGAAGGTCCAGAAGCGCATATACTTCTATGGTTGACTTTACTTTGTGTCAGCTTTAAAGAGCTGCCTGCAACTTGTAGTCAGAAAGCAAGTCGCATAGTCGGGTATGGGTCTACGACGTTTGCCTGCGGGACGTTTGCCAGCCGACGTTTGCCTGCGGGACGTTTGCCAGCCGACGTTTGCCTGCGGGACGTTTGCCAGCCGACGTTTGCCTGCGGGACGTTTGCCAGCCGACGTTTGCCTGCGGGACGTTTGCCAGCCGACGTTTGCCTGCGGGACGTTTGCCAGCCGACATTTGCCAGCCGACGTTTGCCAGCCGACGTTTGCCAGCGGGACGTTTGCCAGCCGAAGTTTGCCTGCCGGACGTTTGCCTGCGGGACGTTTGCCAGCCGACGTTTGCCAGCCGACGTTTGCCAGCCGACGTTTGCCAGCCGACGTTTGCCAGCGGGACGTTTGCCAGCCGACATTTGCCAGCTGACGTTTGCCTGCCGGACGTTTGCCAGCCGACGTTTGCCAGCCGACGTTTGCCTGCCGGAAGTTTGCCAGCCAAAATTTGCTAGCCAATATAAAGCCAGTCAGTGAAAAATTTGATACTGAAACATTCGCAGTTTAGCGGTTTGACAAAAACCGTTTTTACTCCAACTTTTTGACGGTTATTTGCATATATACAAGTTTGAAAGCAAAATATATAAATTATGAAATTTATGCAAAATCTATATAAATTATGCAATTTATATAGATTTACATCTAATATCCAGTTTAACAACGATTTTCTTTGAATGTGAAAATATTGTTTACTTTTGACAATTGTGTATCGTTTTTCCCAGTTTGAGGTGTTTGATTTTTGATGTGCGAAAGAAGACGCGCAGATTACAACGGGAATCTCCAGCGATTAAGTTATGAGGCAAACAAAAAGAGCTGCTGAGCGGTAATTCTGGCTCATATATTTCTCAGTTCATTGGGAGATCTAAAAGTAAGCAAATTGATTCCAATGCTGTTGTATTACTACTCAAGTAAGCAAGGAAACCGCGATCTCAACGTACATGTGTAGTGTAGACGAGTCGAATGCGGTACGTTTTTATAGTAAGCTATATAGCTGAATAGCCAGACAAGCCGCCAGTAGCAAGCTAGTAGAATAGCAAGCGCTAGACACTACGTATGCAAAGCTTAGTCATGCCAAGGACTACTAAAGTAGAAGTACGCAGCACTCGAAATCTATGAAAAATGTTTTGAAGGCCATAGGGAGATAGGAAGTTTTCATCTTTTCCGCACAACAATTGTTATTGCTTTCATACGAGGCAAACCCAATGTTCATCTTTTGATATGTTGTGCCAAAATCGTTGTTAAACTAGATATTGGACGTTAGACTGGTGAACTGCAAAATTTATATATTTTGCTTGCAAACTTGTATATATGCGAATAACCGTCAAAAAGTTGGAGTAAAAACGGTTTTTGTCAAACCGCTAAACTGCGAATATTTCAGTATCAAATTTTTCACTGACTCGCTTTATATTGGCTAGCAAATTTTATCTGGCAAACTTCCGGCAGGCAAACGTCGGCTGGAAAACGTCCCGCAGGCAAACGTCCGGCAGGCAAACTTCGGCTGGCAAACGTCCCGCTGGCAAACGTCGGCTGGCAAACGTCGGCTGGCAAATGTCGGCTGGCAAACGTCCCGCAGGCAAACGTCGGCTGGCAAACGTCCGGCAGGCAAACTTCGGCTGGCAAACGTCCCACTGGCAAACGTCGGCTGGCAAACGTCGGCTGGCAAATGTCGGCTGGCAAACGTCCCGCAGGCAAACGTCGGCTGGCAAACGTCGCTATCCCGTCGGGTATTATACCTTTTAGCAATCTGCCAAAACTGCGATCAATTTGGCCAGGGATAGGAAATCCTTCCGCTTACCCAGCTGAGCTGAAAGCCATAGAAATACTGCGACCAATTTGGCCTAAACTGCGATTAAGTTGGCCAACGCAATTTTATTGTATGTGGGTAGAATAAGAAAGAAGCGACATGTTCTGCTGTCCAAAGATTGATGCCAAATTCGTCCATGTACTGTAGATGGCTTAGGCTTCCGTCACCAAGCAGCCACTCTACATGCATTTTCGTTGCCTCCGTAATTTCGTTGTTCCAGTTCTGTGGCACCTTGGAGCAGTTTAATAGTGATAAATCTGCTATTTAGAGCTCGGCTGATGGTTGTCAGGTTCACATTTTGGGCAGCAGGGAATTCTTGCGCGAGGTGACCTTTCATCTGCTCTAGCGTGGCTGTTGGAATGTTGCCGACTAAGGTGCAGATGCTGTCGATCATGGCTTTGCTAAGGGACGAACGCCTGACACCTCGAGGCAGAGTGCCGATGCGCCAGCTGCTGCGAAAGTCTCAAAATAGTGTTTGTAACTGTTTTCCGTGCGATTCCCAAGAGCCGGCCGAGAATTCGCCAGTCTTTTCCATTTTCAAAGGCGCTCACCAACCTCTGGCGATCCAGAGTCGAGATTTTCATGCATGGGCTTCTCTGAGCCATAGTCTGCGATTTCCGATTTCAGCTATGGTACATGTAGATGTGATCACCGATTAAAGGCCGAATTAAGGTTGCTGCTTAGAGAAATAGAGTGCAATAAGAGCAGTACAGCCGGACACAAACGAAGTTATCTATGGCTCTAAGTTTAACTTGAAAGGCGTCGACTAGCGAATGCGATCGATCTGGCTGGGCCAACTTGATCGCAGTTTAGGCCAAATTGGTTGCAGTTTACACTGTCTATGGCTTTTAGCTCAGCTCAACTGGGTGAGCCAACTCGCGAAAGCGAAGGATTTCCTATCCCTGGCCAAATTGATCGTGCAGTTTTGGCTAACTAGATTGCAGAAAGGTATATTTTTACGAAATGCTTCCGTTTCTTCAATAACGAGTTTACTTCAACTGGAGTCTTTATACTCGTAGAAGTAGAAAACGTTACAATGGCGACGAGTAAGATAGAGTTCCAATCGGAATTACTTACGGGAGGCCTACAAATTGAAGAGTGCCTCAACTGTTCTTCGTTGTTTCTAAAGTTCTGACAAGGCGCAGAAGAGAGTGAATCATCGAAACGATTGCTAGCAGCTTGATCTTCAGAACATCCTATCGCCAAACAAACTTAAGGATGTGTCCTACATCTAGACAATCTACATGTACGATGACCAAAGTAAAAAAGATCGTTGAGGGAACATTTCAATTCTCACGCCTAAAGTTGTCGAGAGATTAGTATCACAAAGGTGAATATGTGGCTTTCTTGCAAATCCACGGAAGTTACAACACTATATGTACATGTACGCTCGTAGCTGCCACATTTCTGCGGCGCGTTTCTTCAAGAGGCAATACAAGCGACGAAACTGATTTTTCGTCGGCCTCCTAGGAATAACCTATTGCAACAGTGTCTTATTGGATCTGCAGTTTGGGAGCACTGGAAGCAGCCTCAAGGAGTTACCTGAAAAGGCACAGACTCCAAAATGGATGCTTTCGCTGCAACGCAAAAGATAACCGGGCAGATAATTTTTCTTACCGCAGCAAGACATGGCACAAGTGCGCGGTCGAGTGGGACAACATGCCAAGGACCACTGTAGTACTTCGTAGCTGTAACTGGACGCAAAACTCATTGTGAATTTCTTGGAAAAAATACACTGCGGAGACAGAAAAAAATCTTTTTTCATCAAAATCAATGAATGCATTTGATCTGGGGCAGTGAAAATTACTATTTAACATGCACATGTTACTCTATTGTATTTGATATAGTTGGGCAGTGAAAGGAAGTTCGTTTTTATATTGCTTTACTTTTATTTCATAAGCACAAGCAAAAGTTGTAAATACTTACAAGTGAATTATTTTTTAAATCAAGTATATTTGTAATAAAACTTGCATGCTGGTACTCTTAGTCTCAAGCAAGGCCTTGGCTTAAAATTGGTATCTTTCTGAAGACTGGGTCAACAATATGAAAAATGATATTGGTAAACTTTTAAATACATTTAATTATTTAGACAGGTCTAGGAATAGCTACTAATATGCATTTAAATTCAATCTTACCTACCATAATGGTTTAAGAGTACCTGCATGGAACAATTTTAGTAGGAAAAGAACAAAAATTTCACTTGTAAGTATTTACAACTTTGGCTTGGGCTTATGAAATAAAATTAAAAACAATACGAACATGAAACTCACTGCACAACTAATCGTATATAAAATTATGACAGAGTAATATGTTGTGCATGGTAAATAAAAAGAAAATCGTCACCGTCCCAGATCCAATGCAATCATTGATTTTTTTATGAAAGAAATATTTTTTCCTATCTCCGCAGTCCATTTTATTAACGAAATTGGCCTCTCATTATTAACATTACACCTTTGAGTTTTACGTCCTATTATAACTACAGTATCAAGCAAGGTCTTGTACTGCACTTGGCCTACTTAATGCATTATTGAACTTTGAACTTAAACTTAATATTTCTTCGACAAAGTTTTAGAACTTCCTTTTCGAGGCAACCTCTTCCACAAGCAAAGTAACAAAATAAACTGAAATCCAAGGAACAATCAAAAGATCGAAATAGTTGGAAAATTTAGCAGAAATCATGAAAACTTGACGCTGTATTTCAGTTTAAGGATCTTAGCGATGACAAGTTGATACGTTCAAGCGATGCACATCGAAGTTATTGTTGAGCATGAACATTAGTCTATTCATTCTCCCTGTGCAAACGCGTTTCGCTAAGCAACAGCAATCACATGCGATACATGCATGTGAAACATTTCAAATCAGCAAACTCTTTGTACGAGGGGTGTCCGGAAAGTTCTAACACTTAATCCCAGAGCGAAAACAGTAGCAGCTGCAAGCACAGCTTTAGTGTCATTTTAAAGCGGGACATATCTTCCTTGCAATGAATTCAGTCGAATTTATTTTGGTCATTTCATTAAAAATTTATGTATAAAAAACCAATTGCAATACCACTAATTGTCTTACAATAGACACTCAGTACAGTAGAGACTAATGCATGGTGAAGTACATAACTTAGTCGCAAACCTTGCGAAATTTTGATTAGTCAAGTGTTTTTTTATTTTTGTGATTATAAACAGCATCATAAGTGTGCAATCGAAAGAAGGCCGAAGGCACGGAATGTTTGAGTGCTGGGAAAAGTGTGTTGCTACAGGTTGAGACTATGTTGAGAAGGCTGCCTTAAACGTTGATGATGATGATAAATGATGTCTACTTTACACTGGACCTGCTCCGTGGGCCTCAGTGTAGAGTGTGTTAACCCCACCCCTCTCCCTTCGCCCACCTCTCCTCCGCCCCCCCTCCGCCGCGGGGTCGCTTCACAAGCTCGAAATTTCACAACCTCGAAAAGCACTTCCTTTCATTCACAAACCCGAAACTTCATAAGCTCGAAATTTCATATCCTCGAAAATTTTAGCAAGCGACTTCACAAGCTCGAAATTTCAAAACCTCGAAAACCATTCTAGCAGCCGACTTCACAAGCTCGAAATTTCAAAACCTCGAAAACCATTCTAGCAGCCGACTTCACAAGCTCGAAATTTCATATTCTCGAAACTGTGGGTTAAGCTCAGACAGACAAACAGACAGACAGACACTAAGACACTAAGATAGACAGTACATTTTCGAGGTTGTGAAATTTCGAGCTTGTGAAGTCGGCTGCTAAAATGGTTTTCGAGGATATGAAATTTCGAGCTTGTGAAGTCGGCTGCTAAAATGGTTTTCGAGGATATGAAATTTCGAGCTTGTGAAGTTTGTGAAAGCAACCCTCCGCCGCGTGACGGGTTTTTTTAAACTTTTACTGTAAGACTATCAGTAACATTGCAATGGTTTTTCATACATAAATTTTGAATGAAATGACCAAAATACACGCGACTGAAATCATCGGAAAGAAGAGATGTGCCGCTTTAATATGACACCAAATTTGTGCTTGCAGCTATTACTGTCAGATTAAAAGAACTTTCTGGACACCCCTCGTATTTTGATTAGCTGTTAATCTTTAAAATCTCTTAATTTGCCTTTTGTCCTTAATTTTCAATGCCACAATTTTAAATTGTTTTATTAACAATGCACACACATAGATAGTTTACGCGGACATCATGCCAAAGAAAACTAAAATAGCGTTCTTTCCTAAAATTTCAAGAGCCTTCGTACAGTGAGGCTGTTTTCGTGGGCGCAAGCGAAACATTTGCTTATATTATACACAATACATAGCTGACACTGGATATGCTAGCGGTAATACAGTCAACTGAGGTTATTTGTCACCGGAAAACATACCCCGTCTGATGACCGCATAGTCTGGCAAATCACCAGTCGGTCCAACAGCGGCCAGGGCCGGGCAGCGATCATACACGTACTGGCCCACCACTTCAGCAAGCGACTCCGGAGTGACACGCATGATGCGCTCCTCCAGCTCGGCCAGCGGCACACGCCGGCCATAGCAGAGAACGTGCCGTCCGAGCTCTTCGCAGGCTGGCGTGGTGCCGTCCAGCTGCAGGTACAGGCTGGTCAGCAGTGCGTCACGAGTACAAGCCAGGTCGGCAGGCTCGATGCCTCTGGCCAGTCGGCGCCAGTCAGCCTTTATTTAAAAATGGTGCTTTATTAGATAGTCGCACAAATGCAATAGCCACTAGATTCCCAACTGCATTAACCTCCTAAATGCTAATTCGTTTTACAATACTCTTAACTTACATTTAGAGGAATCACTTACATATATTATATAAAATTAAAAAGCAGAAAAAACTAGACAGAAATCAGTGCAAATTACCTGAAAATCAGCTAGAAATCGACCAACTGATTCTTTATTGGCCACAGCGTGCATACCCCAAAGTGAGGTGTCGGTATAGCAGGTGAAAAAGCTCTGGTAGGAGAGAACACCGCCGCCATACGTATCCCGTGCTCGCTTTGCAAGCCTGGCAGCGGCGGAGCCACCGCTGCCGCTGCCTCCACCCTGCGCTCGATCCCATGAGCCAATGTAGGCTGAGGCCAGCATCAGCGGCACCGTATCGGCACTACTCCAACCGGGACCTTCAACAGCTAATGCAACGTGAGCGAATGGCAGCTGATCATCAGGATCAAGAATGCTAGAGCCGCTGAAGCGAACTGGCGTCTGGTCCACTGCTCCTGGTGAAGCCTCTACAGCTGGCATACTGCCAAAGTGGCGCCGGCACAGGTCATTAAGTTCCGTATGGTCGATGGCCCCAGCCGCGGCCACCACCATGCGCTGGGGTCTGTAGTGGTCGGCAACATATTGCTGAAGATCTTGCCGACGAAGAGATTTTACATTTTCTACCGGGCCGAGGATAGTGCGCGATAGAGGGGTACTCTGTGGGATGCATGGGTTAGAGAATAGTTTTAACCACTGCTATTTAGTTATCACATAGGTAAAATTCTAAGATGCTTATGACAATCACTTTAATAGTTTCGATGAAATTGCAAGTAGCAAGATTATTGAGATCTCAATAATCTCATCTCAAGAGCTATGAGAAGCAGCAAGATTAGTGAGAGTTCAGCTGTGATTTTTCAGTCCTATAGTGACACAGCAATATGGTTGATCTCGACTAAGTAGACTTCCGCTTGCATAATTTTTTTGAAAAGGCATATCAGATGCATTACCACATTCTTTTAAAAACTGGTTATAATATGAAACAACCGCACAATCTGGAAAAAGGACACACCTGGTATGCCACAGCGTGAAGATAGTCAAATACCACTTCCTGCAGATTAGTTTCGACTTCTTGCATCTCCCTCAAAATGACACCTCGCTCGCGCTCGATTTGGGCCTCCTCAAATGTAGAATTACGCAATATATCAGCCAGAATAGCCACAGCCCAAGGTAGATCTCGGCTAAAGCACTTCGCATAGTAAACTGTCATTTCGCGTGAAGTGTATGCATTGAGATGTGCACCGCGGTTTTCAACGTCCAGCTCGATATCTTGCTGGGATCTACTGCGCGTGCCTTTGAATGCCATGTGCTCTAGGAAGTGCGCAGCTCCATTGGTGTAGTCCGTCTCAAATCTACTGCCAGCGTCAACCCATACGCCTACAGTACATGTTGGCGTGCCCCAGTTCTCAGATGCGACGCGCATTCCATTCTCCAGTTGGCTAATACGGGCCTCGGGCACTTTTGCGATTGATGGCGACACACTTGCAGTGGCATACTGGCTGAATTGACGCACCTGGTGAAACAATGGGAAAACCAGCTTTTATTTGACTGTGCTCACTTTTAGCTGCTTTATAATGCGTAGATGACAAATGGGGGCTATTTTGGAAGACTACAGAATATATGTTACCTTGATAGACTCCATAAACTTTAGGCATATAAAACAATTCTATGAAATTCTATGAGTGTTCTATTTTTATGAAAATTTTGCCACGAGACAGATTAGGGTGCCTAGTATGAGAAAATGACAAAATACAAAATTTGCTAACGATGCTTGGTCAATTTGTTTTTCTCATGTTTTAAATAAGGACTGCATGCGCGCTGGAGGGGCTGAGGGATGGCACACTAGAGGGGTTGAGGGTGGCATGCCAGAGGGGCTGAGGGTAGCACACCAGAGGGGTGTCACATCAGAGGTAGCGCATGCTTGAAGGGTAGTGTGCTAGATATCAGTCTTAATAATAATGGAACAGCAAAATGAATAATACAATAAAAATATAAATTTAAACACATTTGTTTAGAAAATGCTACAATTGTAACATGTTTACTTATTGGCAGACTGAATAAAAAAGACATCATATAATGCTATGGTAGAAATTTTCATGATATAGACAGACTTGTAGAATTGTTTTGTGTGGAACAACCAAGGGATGGAGTGAGGATAGAAAACCCCAAGTGGGTTGGAATTGGCAAGTCACAATGATATCTAAATATACTAAATCTAAATATACTAAATGTCTAAGGTTTGTATGCTTGCTTGAATGCTTGTCCATAATCTAAATATACTAAATCTCTAAGGTTTGTATGCTTGCTTGAATGCTTGTCCATAATATACTAAATCTCTAAGATCTATCTAACTGGTATTTCAGTCTACTGTCTGAATGACTAAATCAATTTTTTCAAACTTGTTTTATTCAAATAGAAATTCTTATAAAATTAAAAAAAATTGAATAAGAAGATATTTAAATATTTCAAAAACATGCTTTTTTTCAAAGGTCAAACATTTTTTTACTTAAAATGCATTGTAAGAAACTTGATTGACTGAATTGCAACTCCAATTAAGATTTCAATATAACTTTTTCCTTTTCATTGTGTAGGCCTCAATACTAGCTGTAGTGTGCAAGGGAAAGAAAATACTCAGTAGCTGCATGTGTATATTCTGACCTTGGCTGACTAGTAGACTGCATAGAAAATTGCTATTTATAGATTTCATTCAACTATGCATTGCTTCTGCCTACACACAACCTGTGTATGCAAAAGTAATCTATTACTATTATATACTTGATTGCTGTGCCATAGCATATATGGCTAATTTTCTTGCCCTCAAATCAATAGGTGGAATAGCCTTATTGTAGGCACTGGGAATAGTTTAGGCTAGGCATAAGGTCCCAGGTTTGAATAAACTGGGGGGAATGAATAAGGGGCAAATAAGGGGCTTGAATAAGGGGCAAACTGCAAAATGCTAAGGCAGTTCCTCTATACCTATGAATGCATAGCTACCAACTGCTGAGGGATAACTATAGACTATTTTGAGGATAATGACAGACTTTTAAGGAGGATAACTATAGTTTTGAGTGGATAGTAATAATGGAAGATTAAATGCAGGTTTATGAGGGATTAATGAGTTACTAAGTGAATTATTGTGGTTTGCTAAGAAGAAAATTTTAGGCTGTTAAAGGGATAAATTCTTAATGTTAATAAAGGCTTTAGACTGCAAAGGGGATAACTATAGGCTGCTAAGAGTATGATAGCAGTCTGGGATTAAAAGAGATAAAATAGAATATTGTAGGAATATCTCAAGAATTACTAAAATGTTACTAAATTGCTAAGATTGCCTGCTTTTAGTGGATAGATATCAGAATGTTTTAAAAATAAGGAATGGGCAACTATCATTGCTGCCTTCCCACTTTAAAAAGTGATATGTTTAATATGTAACAATAGGAAAATTTAGGAAAACCATTTCAATTTGTCCCTTGCTTATTTGGCTTATTCTTGCTATCTGGGGAATGCTTGCTATCTGGGGGATGCTTGCTATTCGAGGGATGCTTGCTGTCTTGGGATGATTTCTTTTTGCATTGCACTTCATTTGAGTATTTTGTCGGTTTTCTTTGAAGGCTTTATTTTGCTATCTTTTTGTTACTTGTAGAGAACAGAGATTCTATATAGATGTCCCCCAATGGGAGGCGAAGATTGCTAGTTTGAATATTCTAAATCCAAAAAATATTTCACTTTTCTAAAAAAATGTTTTAAATTTTTTTTTTAATATTTCTAAATGTGCTTTTAAATATAAAAAATCTAGAACATAAAACAAATACAAATGTAAAAGAAACAAAAATTTTGAAATAGGAAAATAAATTTAAAAACCAAAATATAAAATTTTATAACATATTGTTCATTTTTACAATTGTCAATTTTGCAATAACATATATTTAAAAAGTTATTTCAAGTAAAGGTACAAAACTTTGGAACCTTTGAGGCATTAAACCTAGTCACAAAAACATTTTTAGGTACTATTACTTAAGTGTAATCATAATTTTTTTTTCAAAATGCAAATGCATTGACTTATTTTAAAGTTATTAAATTGCATAAACATTAGTTAAATTCCTTAGTTAGTCAGTTAATAAACAAGATTTAAGAACTTAGAATCTTTTCTTTGGGTGCCAGTCATTTTGTCTGCTGACAGTTCGTCTGCTGAGCAGACAAAAAGTTTTCTCTTTCTAAAACTGTTTGTCTGCCAGGAAATGGGGGTGGGGCCAGGGTATGTGGAGTGGGGTGGGGAGCTGCCCAACTCACAACCTCTTCATTATCATTGTTAAACTGCTGTAAGGACAGTTGGTCTCTTCAAAATGAATCTCTTCAAAATATGTCATCCGTGCATTAAATGCTTACTGAGGACTTTGTCAATTTTTAAATGCATGCCCTAGACGCGGCTATAATATAGAGCGAAATGCAAGTTTACTAGGGAGAACAGTTGTTTAGAGAGGGGGAGACACGTTATGTGACAGCTATAGATGATTTGAAAGCTTCTTAATAAGTAAATTGTTTTGTTTCACATTAGGATCATTTATCTACAAAGTGTGTTGCGTGATTAATTTTTTGTTGGTTTAAGTTTAGTTTGTTTTACTTGTGATATTTTGCTGTAGAAAACATACCTTGAATTATAAATTTAATAATCTCAGCAACATTAAAAATTGTTCTAGAGCAATTTATAATAGCAGATCAATTTTTGCTTTATAAAGTCAACTATAGTTTACTGCTACAATCATGTAACTAACTAGCCTTAAGACTATATGCAAAGGACCACCTAAGCCAATCTATTTAGTCTGCAATGATGATTAAATTAAAATAGCCTAAAGCCTGCTCCGGAAAATTTGTAGTTTTCCCATATAAGTTTCGACGCTGACTTGCCAATATTGTAGGAGTTCACTTGCAACACACAAACATCGCGTCAGTTTTAGTATTAGGAGACATGTTACAGGGTACATTTACATACATGTACTACTACCCTGTGAGAAATCTCGGTGCACCAGCGGGTCACCGATTGTGGAGCCTATAGCAACAGGTGACTGTTGTCTAGGCAACTGATTGCCATGCATACTACTCATACTATTTTGAAGACAGATTTTTTACCCTACAGAGAAATTGCTCCCTGCTGAGTTTGGTGTTGTCATTTGTCAAGAAGCTATTGCAGTATCTAGTTTTTGTGATTGCACATTCTGTTGTTTGAGTTGAATATCTGAATACAAAAGGTGGGTGGGTTGCTGTCAATTCAAGCTTGAATGAACAAAGATTTATTTTGGTCAAACTTTCGTCACACCCCTTCTCTCCTTATGTGCATTGATTATGACTAGTGGTGGTGATAACTCATGGATCGTTACACTCCCTCTTATTTTTCTCCCTCTCTCACTCACTCACTCACTCACTCACTCTTTCTCTCTCTCTCTCTCTCTCTCTCTCTCTCTCTCTCTCTCTCTCTCTCTCATGAGTGAGAAGATGAGCTAGAGAGAAGAGAAGGAGAGAAGAAAGGGGAGAGGAGTGGAAGGGAGATTAGAGGAGAGAGGTGAGGAGATGAAAGGAAAGAGAGGAGAGAGGAGAGGAAGATGGGAGAGGAGATTGGAGAGAGGTTAAGAGTGGAGAGAGGCTGAGAGTGAGCTGAGAGTGGAGATTGGAGAGAGCTTGAGAGTGGAGAAAGGCTGAGAGTAAGCTGAGAGTGGAGAGAGGCTGAGAGCTTGAGCTGAGACTGAAGATTGGAGATCGAGGCTGAGAGTGGAAAGTCTGAGGCTGTAAAAACTTTCCCACTAAGATTTCCCCAATCTAATTCCTTGATCTCGGTTTCACTTCAACTCCATACATGCACATGCTGAGTGTGTATGGGAGTATGCAAGTGCAACTGTACATTTGTCACTCAACTTAGTTTCTCATTTACATTGTGATGAAAGCTGTAAATACATGTAGATTTTTCTGTAGTTTAAGCGGTTACCAAAAATGACTACACTTAGCTAGCTACATGTATTATTTATTTCAGTTGAAGCATTTTACATAAAACAATCATAAGTTCATTTGACATATTTTACAAATATTCTACGTACAGCTCTTATTTGCGCAATATAGCCGCATGAATATGTAACAATATATACAGCTATTTAAACATTAGCTGACAGTCAAACACAACTATAGTTTCAATGTGTTATTATACTTGATTTAATAATAGTTGAACAGTTACGCCCTTGTGCATTCATTGCTCTCAACACGGTGGCGCAGTGGCTATAGCAACTATAGAGTTTAAGAATATGAGTGCATACATGTAAATTATGCAATCGATTGAACTTCACAGAACTATGATTAAAACTGCAAGAACTAATTCCTTAGTTCAAATAGCTAAAGTATTTAGAGTTCTGACTCGCTCCTCCAGGCCTATTAACACAAATGAACACAGAGAGCAATGTTTGAGAATGAGCAATTCAACAAACGGATCTAGCTATTGTTTATTTTGTAAGACTGTATGAATTTTGATAAAGTGACGCAATGCGAGAAAGCTTAGGGGATGGTGTGGACATGCTTTAAGGTGCTAATTAATACATACTATTGACATTGCGATTGTTCAGTCATAAAAATTAATTAATTTGTTCAATTGTTGTTAGGCACAAGCGGCAACTTAACAAATTTGGCTGTGAGGCTGGCACACAAGCGCAGAAGGCGCATGATGTCTGCCCTCTGGCGAGCACTGTTGTCAAACTCCTGCCAGGCAGCTTTAATTTTCTCCTCACGCCGCCTGTACACTGGTCTGACTCGCCTACCAGCACTTTCCGATGTTTGCAACTGATGGGCTTGAAGAACCCCCAAGGTAGCCTGCTGAGCAAGCAGATCTGCCAAGGCATCAGATATAGGTTGCCCTTTCTCGCTCTCCTGTTGAGGGCCATGTGCCATCCTTCGATGGAGTTGTTGGTACGCTCTCTCTTGCGGTAGACCGAAAGCTCTTTGAGACTCCATATGCTGCTGGAGAGCCACGTCGTGTCTACGTAGCGGCAGAGTGCTACCAGCGCTTCGGAGTTCGCCTCTTCAGCGAGAGCGCTAAACGCCGTGTAGATGTGTTCGGCAGGAAGGTGGATTAGCGCCATCAGCTTTCTGCAGAAAAGTCTTGTGCCTCCGTCTGCTGCGTAGGACGCGGAGAGACCAAGCTCCTGGACTTTGCGAAATATACTTTGTGCAAAGTGGAAGGCACAACCTTGTAGCTGAGCATTGGGGCAGGCATGATGCAGCGCCTCCCACATGACTTCCTCAAAATCCAGCACAGCGTTGGAGGGTGCCGTTCCAGTCAGCTCAAGTACGTGTTGCAAAACTTCTACGTAATCGTACTTCGATTTTCCCGACATTAGTGCAAAGAACAAAGGCACTTGTTTTTGCTTTCCATCCTTCTGAAGAAGTCCATGAACTGAAACGAGAAAAAATAAAAAAGTTGGATGATAGAGAATTACCACGTTTTGTGAGTGAATGGGTGACAGTTAATTAAGTGGGTGAGTGACTGGGTGAAAGAAAGTGAATTAAGTGGGTGAGTGACTGAGTGAAAGTGAACTAAGTGGGTGAGTGACTGAGTGAAAGTGAACTAAGTGGGTGAGTGACTAGGTGAAAGTGAATTAAGTGGGTGAGTTGCTGGGTGAAAGAAAGTGAATTAAGTGGGTGAGTGACTGGGCTGGGTGAAAGTGAATTAAGTGGGTGAGTGACTGGGTGAAAGTGAATTAAGTGGGTGAGTGACTGGGCTGGGCGAAAGTGAATTAAGTGGGTGCGTGACTGGGCTGGGTGAAAGTGAATTAAGTGGGTGAGTGGCTGGGTGAAAGAAAGTGAATTAAGCGGGTGAGTGACTGGGTGAAAGTGAATTAAGTGGGTGAGTGACTGGGTGAAAGTGAATTAAGCGGGTGAGTGACTGGGTGAAAGTGAATTAAGTGGGTGAGTGACTGGGTGAAAGTGAATTAAGCGGGTGAGTGACTGGGTGAAAGTGAATTAAGTGGGTGAGTGACTGGGTGAAAGTGAATTAAGTGGGTGAGTGACTGGGTGAAAGTGAATTAAGTGGGTGAGTGACTGGGCTGGGTGAAAGTGAATTAAGTGGGTGCGTGACTGGGCTGGGTGAAAGTGAATTAGTGGGTGAGTGGCTGGGTCATTAAGCAGCAATCTTTGTACAGCACGTAGCCAAACTTACTGGAATAAAGCTGCATGAAGGGTCTTTTCACGACGTAGAATGTGCCATCTAGAAACCATGTTTCTGTGTTGGTCAGGATTGCAAGCTGCTCGTCCGTGGCAAAAAGCAGATGGCGCTTTTGTGTTCTGGCGACACGGAGATCTGACTTAAGAAAGTTGGATGGAAGAGCCGCATCTTGCAGTTCAAATTTGAGGTCGCTTGGATGCTGGGGCTGACTTCCAGCTCGAAATCTATTCGCGTTTCTGCCCAGCTGCTCAACAGTTGGAGGATTTACTCCTAAATCATCGCGCAGAGAGTGGGCAATCAAAGCACCTTCAGCTATTTCTGCTGCTGGCTCGAATCGGCATCGCTTCGCCTCGTTTTTTACTTCCCAATGCATCTCTCTCTTAATTCCAGCTGCCTTGTCAGCATGACAGATGTGTGGCCAGCTCACATAGAAAGCACCATCAGCAGTCTGCCTCACTGAGCCATTGCACTTCAAGTCTTCATTGCGGACGATGCACTTCCAATAATTGGAGCCAGCTTTGCCTCCGTTCTGCCCTAGAAGATATCCAAACGAGGATACTAGAAGATCACCACCGCGTTTACTAATACCGCGTTTTAGCTCAAAATGTTCTTGCTGCAACTCTAGCTGCACTTCAACAAGAGGCGTCGGATCCTGTAGTCCATCGGAATTTCGATCTGGGGCAGCACCGGCGTGGACAGCTGCAGGTGGATCCGCGGCAGCACCAGCATGGAGTGCTGCGTGGATCCGCAGCAGTACTGGCATGGTCGCGAGTGCTGGTAGATTGGCGGCGGCTGTCGGCACTCACCAAGTTTGCTATCATGTATTTCATTTCGAATTTTTTTCACTGACATACACGTACACATACATATGTCTTTTCTTAAAAAGGGATTGAAAAACGATAATGTGATCAATTTTACTTTGCTTACCTTTTCCCATTTACAGTGGCAGCAAATCCAATTAAATGAAGCGTCATCTTCTAGAATTTGACAATACTCCTTTTGGCTTATGCCTGAATCACATATTCAGTGCTGCCATTGACTGCAATCATCACATTGCAAAGCTTGCTGTCGAGTGCTTACACACTTTCTACAAATGACACAGATGTTTTGCATCCGAGAAAGTTTGAATGAGAATAACTATTTGCCAATATTTTTATCTTTATCAAATTTTTAGCAGTTTCCATTCCATTGTTTTTGGTTAAGCTTTCTTATTTTAGACGATTGTAAAATAGTTTGTTATTATTTCTTATTTTAGGTGATTGTAAAATAGTTTGTTAAAATGATGAGACTGGGCTATACTTACAGCACTTTATAACAATGTTAATGAACAGAGAAGTTGTCCAGACAGAGGCAGCTCCCTAGTCCCCATCCCACTCCTCATCCCCACCCCATTTCCCAGTAGACAAACAGTTTTAAAAGGAAAGGGCGTTTTGTCTACTCAGCAGATGAACTGTTGGCAGACGAATGAACTGGAAACCTTTTCTTTTTATTTCAAAAATTTATAATGTCACATAAAATTCACAATAGAATTGAATTTATGTCTATCTTTTTTAAGTTTCATTAGATACTAGATTGATATAGTATAAGCCTTAGATAAATAGAATCTTATTAGTCAATTTATGTGGCACTAATTAGATCATTAATTAGATGATAAGGTATTCTTCATAAAAGTTTTATGGTCTTTCCCATTGTTTAATTTTAACTTTTTGCTTATATTTAGAAATGTATTTAGAAATATTTTATTATTTTGATTTTAATTTCAATTTTTTTGTATATTTGGATTTTGTTTTCAAAAAATCTATAATTTAGTCTTTCACCATAGTCAAGATCATGGCATACCTATATTAGAATAAATTTATCAAAAAAGTTTGATTGCACCTTGGGCAACAATAAATCCTACCAAATTTATTTGCATTGTATATCATAAATCTTTTATAAAAATATAGGAACATAAATATATATATTCATTTCCCAATTGACATTTAGATTCACATTCAAAGTTTAAAAAAGCCTATGTAATTTTTTTACTTAAAGGTTTTGTCTTGCACCAAGACCAAATTATGCCAAAAATTTTCTTAAATTGTCTTAATACTATATTGCGCCAGATTCCCCTCTTCCCTGCTGCTTGCTGCCTACTGTTGTGGCAAAATGTGCTTGTATGGCACACATTCAATGTCCTTTTGCGCCAGAATTTTCTATGAAAAAGGCCATTTTCTTGACTATGGTTAAATGGGTCTAACTCTAAGCCTATCACTAATCCACTAATCCAAAGTAACAAATACTTATATGGATTATAAAATTATAACAATTTTAACACTTTATTTGAAGAAAAATATATCAAAAACTTTTTAAAAAGTAGTGGGCAGGTACTACTGATGCCCCCCTACTTAAAAATGGGATGGGCCATGGCTGTTCTTATTCCAATACTTATGTCATCATATAAATATCAATAAACATTAGGATAGGATGTTGACTAACATCGCCAACATTAGATTGCTGCATGGCCAAAATATAGCAATAAAAGGATTGATGTCGTTTTCTCTTGACCCAACCAAGTCAGGACTAGACTTACCAGAGATGACAGAGAATTGTAAGAAAAAAGTCGGTTTCGAAATACTTTGTTAGACAAAATCATGTTATAATTAGCTAAAATGCAGTCAATGCTCCAGCTATTAACACAGCCCACTTTTTTGCAGAAAAATTCTAGGAAATTACTTGCGGTATGTTTGTGTGATTGTGCTCTACTGACACGTTAATAATAATAAAAAGCGGGTCGTCGCACTGTCAGTGATTCTTGGATGATTTTGAATAATTTAAATTTCGATTTATCTTGATGAAATTGTAAAGAAAATTCTATTCCAGCAAAGAAGTGTTGCTGTCTACTATAAATATTTGCAAAATTTTTTTATGTATTTAAAATAATGCTTACGTCTCTATTCTTTTCTTTGCGTCTGTGTTAAACTTTGACAGCAACGGGTTTCCCCTTTGAGTAACACCTGGGCGTTTAGACTGTCTCTTTTCCTTGTCTGTTTTTGGAATATTCTTCCTTTCTAGTTTTGCCCAGCTATTCATGTGTTATATTTCTCACCTACTTTTTGCGTTTTAATCTCGTTTGATTTTTTCTCTACAGCTGTACGTTTACATAAACTAACTACAGTAATATGCATACTAGAGTACTGAATTTAGGGAAAATACATGATCGAATTACATTGGGCCTTTTAATTGGTCCGGTTCTAGTATTTGCAGATCATATGCAGATCCTATATTTGCAAAGCGTACATGTATTAACTCTCTGTATCTTAAACTAGATGGGTTACGTGCTATAAAGTTGTAATTACATTGTATTGAATGGCAATAGCCAAGAAGAAAATCACAATTGTGTAAAGTGAGGAGGCTGTTAAGGCAGTAAAAAAATCAACAAAGTTAATTATAGTATTTATATTGTTTTTTGGAAGATCGGAACCTATTCTGGTTCTGGAATTGGTAAAATGTTAAAAGCCTCATATTATTGAGAGAATGCATTCAAGCGTGTGCTCTAAATGAGGCTTTGGCCAAGCACTATAATAAAGAATACATGTACAGCAAACGTCGTTTCTTATAAAAAATTGGGGCTTTCCATTAGCTTCCAATGAAAAAGCTATCGCTATTTTCATGCCGAAAAATAAAAAGCTCCTATGTTCGTAGCAGATAGTTTGCGCAAACCTAGCCCTTAAAACTTTCTAAGAATCGAGTCTCTGCATGTCCTGTTGTGTCCTTAAGCACACGCGTGCTTGTCGTCCTTGAACGTTTAGTTTACCGCAATAGACAAATTCTCTCGAGCAGGATCCGTGCTAGTGCTATAGCTATGTATATGTAACATGCACATGTTACGTACATGTACATGTATGGCCCAGGGCGCGGGGCCGATAGCCATGCCAATGGATCAAAGGCCGATATATCGATATACTGATCGTGGACACCGGCCAATCAACCCTTACTCTAAAAAAGGCGGATACTGTATGGTAGTCGATAGCAGAATTTATTAATTGCGTCATTTTACTTGTACGTATATATATACATTTCAGTTGTCCGGGTTTGCTGATCAAATTGACTTTGTAGGGACAGGAGAGAGCTATAGCTAGTGAATTGTGGAGCGAGCAGCGGGGGGCCAAATAATGGGACGCGAGAAGCCATTGCAGGGTAGAAAAAACACAGGGTTAGGAGGCCGCGGTGTCGCCCTCATGGTGGTGGGAAAAACGTCTGGGGTGGATTTCATGAGAAAACTACAAGTGAGAAAAATGACAATTAAGTGACACAGCTTTTACAAAACGCTTGACAACTATTGAAAGTGCTCGCTCGAAATTCCATGTCTATGTGCAAAAATCTAAATCTCGTCGAAGATGTTTTTATCCCTATTAGTCATTTGAATTTTGACTTATTTTTCCCTATTTTAAATGAAGCACAAAGAAGCCGTCTTTCTTTTAGATTGATTTTTTATAGTGGGGCGGTCCTGTATGTTTGGGAAGCTTGTTCAATCAACCAATTGTCCTCATCCTCAATATCGCTAAACATATGCATGCATCACGCTGATCGATCGCAAAAACTGATAGTGAAGCTTGGATGAACCAATGTGCTCCAGAGCATTCCAGTGACTGCTTGGTCACAAAAGCGTATAGTCTATGTCTACAAGTGGTCAGGAGAGCACTTGAAAATTAAATATAGTCTCCTGTTACTTGCAACTTGTCGATTTTTCATATAATCTCATGAAACGCATTACTTGTCGGAATTGTCACCAATTGTCACTTGTAATTTGTCTAAGCGGCTTCATGAAATCCACCCTGGAGGGTAAGCATCGCGGCAGGCAAATTTATGTGCAAACACGGTACATGTATGCTATACATGTACATGTCATGGTGCCTAGAGGGGGCGCACCTAGATGTATTTCTGGTGGACACCCCCTACATATATTTCTCAGTGCATAGTCTGGTGGCGCCCGGCCTACCCCTGTCTTCCAGCGCAATTCCACGTACATCTCTAATACACTGTAGGTGCAAAGTTGAGCCCTGTCATTCGTCGAGCTTGCTGGTTGAATGGTTGCCTCTCATTCAGTTGTTAGCGGATGGAACTTTTTATGGGAGCGGTGGGGTGGGGGGATTAGATAAGCGTTACACGGGCGCGTCCTTCTTTAGCTACCCTGACCTCGTGGTTTGTTATTTCAGATACATTTTGCACATGATTAGCGATGCAAAGTTTTGATTTTTCTGCATAGGTTTTATAATTGTCATAGAAAAAATCTCAAACTATATCTTTTCGGAGCACAAGCAATGCAAAATTGTAGTGAGACTTATTAAAGTCTAAAAATCAATATAAAAATAGATAAAGTATACTTATAGAGCAAATATTTTGCGCCAATAAGAATTCCCAAGTTACAAGATGAACTAGAACAAAAGAAAACATATTCCGTATATCTGTTTCCGGTTGACGAAATTGTAATTGGTGCTCTCTCGCTCATGACCTCAGCTTGCCTGTAAGCGTTGCGCACATAACAGTCAGAATGGCACTGAGAATGCAGAGCCCCAGATTCAGTAGTACCTGGACGCCGCTACCGACTCCATTCAGCACGTCATTTGTCTTCATGTAATAGTTGGTCTCGAATCCTCTGCCGATGGCTTCGCCCAGCGAGAATAGGACGCTGATTCCACAGACGGCGCAGGCCATGCTAACGCGGGTTTTTAAATGGTCAATAGAGACGTCCTTAACTGTGTAGGCCGTTGCGCCTGCGCAGATGTGGAGGATGCGTAACACAGTGTACAGGAAGCTGAGGTACCATAGGGAGGGGAAGACTCCATTGAAGATAATTGTGAAGAGCTTGGCGCACAGCAGCAGCAGAGTGAGGAGGCTGTTTATGCCGGACAACGTGAGGTGCACAATGCTTGTCCGGTAAATGGGCATTCTCAGATCCATAATGCTGCTGTCAGTGTCAGTCTGACTCGGGTCCTCCTGAGTTTCGAGCGACTCCACTGTGACAGTTTCCACGCTGGACATTTCTCTCGCTTATTTTTCTCACAGATTGGCCCGCTTCTGCTTGGAAATGCATACGCAGCATGCATTCTATTTGTTCCATTTGGTCTACTTGCGACACAGCTTAACTAAGCTCAATCCACCTTATCAAGCTCTTTCCAACTGATATCGCCATAGCCTATGCTGTCCACTGAAGCAGCCAGTGAAAGAGCTTTTAGAATATGGAACGGGACCGGTGGACAGATTTCAGCAGACACTGGCAGTGACGAAGCGTGTACATGTAAGCATTATATCGAGCTTTTCAAACATTCGAAGACGAACTATAGATTTAAAATGCAGGAATGAACTTCACATGCTACGTACTTGTCCATGCAGTATGCTGGTATGGCTTGTCTGGCACGTCTCGTTGAGATGTTTTTAGTCCAGGTGTGAAGATATCAAAAATGTACTTGCGACCAGCAGAAATGAGATTGAAATGACGAGTACTTTTGCAGAGTATTAATTTTCTGATATCTTTTATTTCTTGAAACTCGTGAACAGAGCTGCTCAACTTCCAAGTAAATTGTGCATTTTAAACTTACCTAGGCTGTATAAATTCAAGGTACCTGCATATGGGGGCTGTGAGCTTTGAAATTTTCTGCTTGGATATACATGTACACATGTAGCTATTCTTTAAAGCAGTTAAAAGTTACCTAGGTCTTACTGGTCGATAAACAAAATTGTTCATGCGCGAAACTTCCGAACGGCAGAAACGAAAAAAAACTAATCTAACTGCGGCCTATAATACACCAGTGTACGCTCATCTGTGACTATCATCACCCATATACTAAAAATGGTCTTCAAAATATTGGTGGGAAGGTCTTAGAATTGGTTGTCAGAGCTGTAGAGATTTAGGGGACAATTAAGTGGCATGGCATATGAATGCAGCTCACCGATGTACCCCTGCATGTAGCTCGTATTCTATATAGAAATGAAAACTCACACGAAAAAATGCATTTGATACGCAGTTACCATCAAAACGTTTTGATCGGGTAAATCTCTTTATTAAGACAATTACTAAGCATTAGGGAGGCATGGCAGACAAAACCTGCCGCGTGATTTAATGCGCTGCAGGAAAAGAAGCATTACGGGCAAACCTCGGCGGGAAAAAATTCGGTGGGCAATTTGCTCGCGAGCAATTATTCACTTGCGGGCAAATCTCGGCGGGCAATTCTCGGCTGGAAAAGCTCGACGGGCAAATCTCAGCCGGGAATCCGTCTGCGGGCAATTCTCGTGCTCCCGTGTGAGAGCTGGGCAATGGGAAAAGATGAAAAGCGGCTCAGAGCTTTCGAGATGAAGACCTACAGACCTACAGATCCTACAGACCTACAGAAGAGTAGGAAATTTGGGCACGTTGCGAGAAGTGATGGAGTGCTGAGTCTGTGGTTGAAGGTGGTGTTGAGGGACGAAAGGGCAGAGTCAGGCCACAATGGGACTGGATGGACAATCTGAAGGAGTGGAGTGGAAAGAGGGTGGTGCAGCTGATGAGGATGGCCTTACATGTAGATCGAACGAGGTAGAGAGTCGCTGTCGAGAAATGGATGCATCAACGGCCATTGTCTACGGACCTGATGATGATGGTGACACAAAATTACCGTATCGGACACCACCTGGAGCAGTGTTTCAGCGCAGAGCGCCTTCAGTGCCTCATTCAGACTTATTGATGAGGCACGTCCTGGGCCCACCACTAATTTTGCGCACCCTCCCTTTCTCCCCTGTGATTCTTGTGACTCATGATTATCGCCCACCCCACTCGATACCCCGCGCACCAGTGCCCCACCACCTTTCTATTGTTCGAAATCATTCATGTGTCACGGTTATTGATGTAGCGGCTAGCTATGGCTATGACCCTTAAAAGGGCCGTTTTGACGAGAGTTGCAGTAAGTCGTAGTTCCAAAATAAATCGAAGTCAACTCTTGCAAATCGGATTGTGTAGCGGAGCACTTGGCGATAAAGGCAGGAAACTGCCGTAGTTGTTTTTATTGTTGAGATCAATATTAGGATTGGTTATTACTGTCAATGCACAAACTATAGCTTTCTGGGCACTGGCGGCTGCAACAATGGTTTTGAAGATAATTAGAATATGAAGTCAGTGGCAGGCGAATGATGCGGTGGCAACGCAACGTGATGAGCAATGGCGATGAGTACAGTGAAGGCAGTGAGTAGCAGTAGGCAGGCAGATGAGTAGTGGCGAGATTGGCGTTAGCCGTGGCGGAACACAGTGAAGTAGTGTAAACAGGCTGGCCCAGACAGAGGGGCCGTGGCGAGAGATAAGGAGGCTCGAGGCAGCCAGACAAGAGAGGAAAAACAAAAGCCAGACAAGAGGCCAAGAGAGAGGAGAACGCACGGAAAACAAGGAAAACAAGGGAAACAAGTGAAGGCCCCCAGCCCGCCAGGCGAGGGTTAATAAAGGAGCGCAGAGGGGGGGGGTAGCGCGAAGCACGAGCGGTTTTCATTGGCTGGCTAAAGAACTTAAAATTATCGATCGTGCAAGTTTTCTACGGTCGCATGAAAGGATAGCAAAACGCGCAGTGAATTAGCGATAGGTACAGATTCATTGGGCACTACTACAAGTAAACGTTAAAATAAGCGATTGGAGAAATTGTAGAGGAGTTACAGTCCAACGGCCCTTTTGCGGGACCACCTTAAACTGGCAACGTCACACATGCGTGTGACAGTTTTGACCCACTATATCATTAAGCTCTTTCCCACCTTTTACGTAATCCCCCATCATAAATCATTTTTCTCCGCTGCGCCCCACCCCTATTTTTCATCCAATCAAAGCGCGACTGGTGGGTGACGTCATCACGGTTGCTTGGTAACGGAGGCCAAGGACAAGCCACAGCCTTCTATTCTCGCGTTGCATATCTCAGGGCTATAAATAAGCCATGCGTGTCAAGAGCCCGCTTTGAGCCCTGAGCAGCTACTCTCGACGCGACACGTCTTGATTTTATTCTTCAATTCCTCCCTCTTTCTTTCTTTCATTCCTTTTTCCCTCCGTCTCTCCGGCCCCTTTGCTTTAACCTCCTTTCTGACGTGTTTTGACTGGACTGATCGTCCGTGACTGCAGCCGCCGCCGTGACCATCCGACGACCACCGCGCCAAATAGCCCTGCCCGTCTGCCGCGTCCGTAGGATACTCGTATTTTTCCTCTGTTGCGCTGCCCTTGGGTATCGTTAGCCCGGTCTCCCCCCATTGCTCACGATTTCCTAATCTTTTAATCTTAACTTATTCCGTTTTAATTATTAACCGAACTGTTAGGGCCATAGTTTCGGGCTAGCAATTCAAGGCGTTAGCTATTCAACTCTGTTGCTCCTGTCTGTTTATATTTATTTACCAGGAATCGTGGTATGAAGCGCGAGTAGTGAGTGCGCCTGTCGCAGGGCATGGAATGGAAGCTGAGTGTGACGGTTTAGTGTAACCGTCGTTGTAAAAGTCTTTTTGCAAAGTTATTATTGGCATTTAATTATTCTATTTAATTGTTCATTTACACGCATTGTTTGAAATGTTAAGCAGATTAAGTTTACGGAAGATCATCGAGTATGAGCCGAATTCAACCGAAATTCATAGCAGTAACAATATTTCTAAACAAGTCCCTTCAGGATGTGCACCACAAGAAAGCTCTGGAACCTCCTGCAATTCCCCATTCCCTGCAGCATCGAACCCATCTAAGGAGGATGACACAAAATGGCGTTACCTATTATTTGACCTTGGGATACTGGGGCGTAAGAGGGAATCGTAGTCTTAAAATCGCTCACCATGCAGCTAAACAATCCCCCTATGCAAAGACCTCGTTTCCTTGTATGCCTCGCATAGAGTCCCTTTTAATCGGCCATTTCTAGTACAGTTGGGGTCAAGAACCTTTGTCTGTTACAGACCGGGAGTTAACGTCTAGTTATAGTGGGAGTTTTTTTACCGCGGGTGTACTCCCGCACAGGTGACTGGTGGCGGCCGTGCCTCTGGCGTGTACCTTCAAACAACCCGGTGTTAAGCTTTCTGTCCACCGGTGTTCAATTTATCCGGCGGACATCGCAAAATCATTGTCGCTTTGTGATAACCTACCCTGGATAATCTAAGGCACAATAAAATCGGGCTTTGAAATATCCTGGGTCTTAAATTTTTCGGGGTGAATAAAGATTGGGGTGGCAAGTTGGTCAAATTATTTACCTTCTGAGGCGCATATCAATGTGTGGGGCAGAAGAACATATCATTAAGAGAGAATGGGCTGACACAGAGGGCTGGGGGAGGGTCAGATAACTGATAAGGTGCAGTCTAAGAATAAATCGATAATAGACTGGCGTCACATTGCTTGCACTACAAATATACATGCAATGAAGATCAGTGTAAGAGCTAATAGCCCACAAAGGAATGTGTTGTGAAAGTTGAGTGACTGACAGAGTGAGGTCTGCAGAGTGACTGATAGAGTGAGGTCTGCAGAGTGACTGACACGGTGAGGTCTGCATATACTCGTAATAGCTCGTACACTTACGAGCTAACTTTTCAGATATAGGTCGAGTATATTTCTTGTCCAAGTGCTCCGTTCTGGAATTTTTTGTCTCAATGGCTAAAGTAACCGCTTAATCAAGTGTTTTTTACGTTCTGAACGACAAGTATGTTAAGCAGCCGAAACATTCCAGAACAAAAGAGAATCTACGAGTAAAAAGAAAGATCAGAGAAAAGAGCATTCTTACACTTTTCGTGAAGGTTCGTCGTACTATTGATGAGGACGCACTTTTTTCCAAACTTCACGCTCGCACATGGGCTCCAAACTTACTAGCCTATACTAACAACAGGCTATGGGCATCTTTTCTTCTCTTTATGTAATTTTGCTAGAATTCATACTAGTTATATGATCTTGCCATACTTGTAGTTATAATAACATAGGTGCGGCTTTTGGGTCATAAATCATCGCTTTCGAAGCTGGTCTGACAGCCACCTGCGCCTCACTCAATGCTGAGACTGGCGCCAGATGGTCTGAGAGGATGCGGGCGGTAGCTTTTTCTCTTCATTTTGACAGGCCATCAAGATTTATGAGGTCAGGGCCTATTGTTCGTGTTTACTCAAGCGTGTGACAGCTTTGACAACTATGCGTTTTGCCCCTAAAAGTACGTTGGGATTAGCGATTTCTCTTCATTATCTACTTAATAAGAGCTTTCTAATGTATATTTTTTCATTAATTTTTGTCATTCCTATGCGAAAGGTCATAAATCAATATGTAGCGATTTTGAGTGATTTATGACCGCACCTGGCGTATTTTTATGGCCCCGAGGGAACTGATAGGATCTTCTGGTCACGTGAGCTTGGGTGGCAACAAGCTTAGCCAATCAGAAAATTCGACGTGCGTTATAACAAATCGAAAGCCAAATGTAGCTTGCATTTTTGCTCATGTAAAAAGCCTTGCTAGCTTTGCATATAAATACGGTCATGAATAAAGAGCCTGGAGTGCTTTTAGGTAGTCATTTTGCTGGCAGTTAAATTGTCGGCAGTCAGATTGCTCGGCAAATTGTCCGCAGTCAATTGTCGTGCACCCAGATTCTGCACTTACCGTATTATTTACATATACGAGCGTTATTTACATACACATACGCTCGTATTCCTTTATTCAATAGCAAAACGTTAACCTCAGTTTATTCCTTTACGCTGCCTAATTGCCGGAATCAATAGATCAATCATTTTCCTGTCTCATTTTGAGTCCGAATTGCTTCCTAAGTGTTCTGTTGTTGAATTAACGAACGCAGAAACAAGATAGATAATTATCCGGGCGCTCAGTGGCACCAAAAGAGGGGCTTGGCCAATAGGAGGGCGGCTCGTATATTTATGCACGCGGGGAAGGAAAGTTCTAGAAAGACCGGGGAAGGAAACTTCTGGAACTATGCGTAAACAAGTCCGCGGTGGAAGTTTCTAGAAACGCTGTCCCCGAACTACGAACTACCCCTACGCATCGCATGCCTTTGCAATACACAACATTCTTCCCCTCCTTCAAGGAGTCCAACAGTCCCCAAGCTTCACTTTAATCAGTCCCAGCGGCAGTTCATGTAGCGTATCGGCGGGTGCCTGGCTCGCTCAGATCGGCGGGGCGCTGCTGTTCTTGCCGGAGGCTCCGCCGCCGGTGCCGCCGGTGCCGCCGTGCCGGCTCCGGTCGTTGGCGCCGAGTCCACCAGTGGGTCGAACCGCTCTCTCGGCTGCGCCGGGTGCGGCGTTCGGATCAGCCGCTGCTGGTTCCATCTGGTGCCGTCGCTGAGCTCGACCGCGTGGTGTCCCGCCTGACGGAGCACTTGTAGTGGCCGTGAGAGGCGGGTACCCAGCTTGCCCTTCTTGGTGGGCCGTCGGATTCTCACCCAATCGCCGGGGTGGAACGTCTCGGGGCGGGCCCTTCGTCTGGCATCGGTGTAGGCCTTGATCCGCTGCTGCCGCGCCTCGATTTGCTGCCGCAGTGCCTGAGGCGTCGCCTCGGTCGTTGTCATTCCCCCTCCGGGAGACAGCATGGTGATCGCGGTGCGCCACTTCCGACCCAGCATGAGCTCGGCCGGTGACTTGCCCGTCAGGCTGTGCTTGGAGCTCCGGTAGGCAGACAAGAAGTTGGTCACGGCGTCTTGAAACGGCCTGTTCTCCACCATGGCCGCTCTGATGCTGGCGAGTAGCGACCGATTGAGACGCTCCGTCTGGCCGTTGGTCTGCGGATGGTAGAGGCTGGTCTTGACGTGCCGGATGCCCTGCTCGGCCAGGAAGTCCGAGAACTCGCTCGATGATGCCGTCCTTCTCCATCTTGTCGAGTTCGGCACCGACCTGCTCCTGTCGCATGAGGGGCAGGCGGCGGAGTGGCTGCTGGACGGGTCGCGCTGCTGGGTCGACCTTGGGCTGGTGTACAGCGCCGGCGCAGCATCCTATCGCACCGCTAAAGGTCGTTGGGTACCGCGCCTGCAAGTCCGCCGTCAAGTCGCTGACCTCCGCGATTCCGGGCGGCTGCCCGCTAAGGTCGACTCGGAAGCCCAGCTTCTCCATCAGGTCTCTACCGACGATGTTGTCGCCGCCTGGCGCAACGAAGAACCGGTGCTGCATCGCCTTGTCGCCGTAGCGCACCTCCAGCTCGGTGACACCACTTAGCTGGATCGGCAGTCCACCGTAGGCACGCAGCTTCGTCGTAGTGGGAGAGGTGACTGCACCTGAGATCCGATCGGCGGTCTGTCGGGACAGCAGCGACACCCTTGCGCCGCAGTCCACCATCAGGCTGACAGCGGTCCTGTCCGGTCCGAGTTCCAGCGTCGCCCGGACCTCCCTGTCGCCACCTGCCACTGCGTAGACTGTGATCACCTCGTCCGCGGCATTGACAGCAGCCTGCTGGCTGCGACAGCAACTCCGGAAGTGGTTCTTCTTGCCACAGGCGTCGCATGTCTTGCCCTTGGCCGGACAGTGGGTCGTCGGTCCGTGGTCTCGCCCACAGCGCGTGCAGGCGCCGCCGGGTTTGGCCGTCCTGCCAGCTGGTGCTGGGCGGTGCCTCCCCTTTGCAGCGACCTTCTGGCCCCTCGGCTGTCGGATCGATTGGACGGCTGCCGTGCTCGAGGTTGATGGCGCCATCGCCTTGGCTTCTTTGGAGGCTTCCTCGATGGAGACCGCGATGCTGAGCGCTTTCGCCAGGTTGAGGTCCTCCACCTTCTCCGTCAGCAGCCTCTCTCGGATTCTGGGGTTACTGGTCTTCTCAGCCAGCTGGTCTCTGATGAGATCGTCCTGTATCGCGCCGTAGTTGCACAGCTCCGTCAGCTCCCTCAGGGCTGCCACGAAGGTCTTGACGTCCTCGCCGGGTAGCTGCTGGCGCTGGCGGAAGCGATATCTGGCTACCATCACGTTGGGCTTCTCGCCGAAGATCTTCTCGAGCTCCGCCTTAGTTGCTGCGAACGTGTCGTTCTCCTTGATTGCTTGGCGTGCTCGAGCAACCCGCTGACCTTCGAATCCAAGCAGATGGAGCAGAAGGCTCTTCTTCAGCGGTTTCGCCTCTTCCTTCCCTTCGGGCTCCTTGAATTGGGCCGCCTCGTAATAAAATTCAAAGGCCTCAATCCATCGGCTCCATGGTACTGTCGGTGATCCGCAGTTCGCCAGGAAGGGCGTGGGTGCAGGGATGCTAGCCGCCATCCTCGTCGCCAATGTTCTGTTGTTGAATTAACGAACGCAGAAACAAGATAGATAATTATCCGGGCGCTCAGTGGCACCAAAAGAGGGGCTTGGCCAATAGGAGGGCGGCTCGTATATTTATGCACGCGGGGAAGGAAAGTTCTAGAAAGACCGGGGAAGGAAACTTCTGGAACTATGCGTAAACAAGTCCGCGGTGGAAGTTTCTAGAAACGCTGTCCCCGAACTACGAACTACCCCTACGCATCGCATGCCTTTGCAATACACAACACTAAGCTTGGATAGTGAAGCTTTGGACAGCTGTGGAGCAACTATGCTCTCGACGGCTCCCTCCCGGAGTGTTAGCATTAGAAAGCTGATGACGCAAAATCAGGATATAGGACCCTTCTCTCGCACTGGGCTTCTGAAAACGATAGAAATTAATTTTTCCCTCATTACTCTCAGTAGTATGCTATGTACCTTCGCCAATCACAGCCACAGTAGATCTCCTTCAGAAAAGCCTTCTGGTTAATGCAACAGACTCGATAAAATGCTCTAAGCCAGAGTCCCATCTTCAGGTGAGGCTCTCTTCTGCTTGCTCAGAACCTGCTGATCATCTATTACTCAAGCGAGGACAGAAAGGGCGAATTCATGATGACTGCAAACTCAATCTGTGCCCGCTTATAAATGCCCACACAGATTTGTCACCATCCCATATACAAAACACTGACACTAGTGTCACAAAACTGAAGATAAAAGTTGCAACTTCATTAATAAAATACGACCTTAAAACGGTTGCTCAGGAATGGGAAGCTTTAGCAAATACTCAGCTGGCGCTGCAGGCAATGCAACCGGGCTAGTGCCCAGTGGTTGGACTTGCTTTCCTGGAATTCTAAACAAACGGAATCCGGGTGCAGAAGGCAACGAAACAATGAACACTTACTGCGAGTTCTTATGCCCTTGATCACGTTAGGTATACGAGTAAATGCCAGTTACGAGTTCTTTATTTTAATCTTACAACACAGTAGCAACAAACTTGCATTTACAAGTACACTGTTAGACATGTTAATTGGGACTAAATGATTTAACGTATTCTGGATTCAGAATGCAGCTATAAAAATTAAGAACGGATTCAAATTCCCCAAACAGCGAAGCTCAAAGTTGTAGAAAAAGCACATACGAATTACAGTTGGACTAGGCAAACCTATTCCAGTGGCAGCTCGCGAGAGAGTAAGCAGAACGACCAGACAAGCTGGGCTAGGGTTAGGCTACCAGCCAATTTTAAATTAAAGACTCCTGAAATTGCTAAAACAGGAGATAAAATAGGAAGGCCGTTTTCCTTAGCCGAAACTAGCAGCGACTCAGCTATATATTTGATAAACTTAACCGAGCAGTATACTAATAGTAAACTAATAACGCTCATAATTTCGGACACGGTTAATTTAAAAAATGAGACAATTATGTTATTACTCATCTGCATTTTAAACTTGAATGTTTGAACGAAGCGCACGGTTCAGAGTCAGTTCTTGATTCACAAATAAACTCTGCTCAGTTCTGCAATAAATGAAAGCAGCAGCCAGCTCACGAGTTAGCTGCAGAATCCAGCACACTCCTTACTCCGGCTCCGTGAAACGGTATTCCTCATAGGCCTTGCGCAGCATTGGTCGGCAGGCAATACGTGAGCGCAGCCTGGCGCAGAGCAGGAATGCTCCAGACAATTTCCTATGCAGCGAGTAGCTCTCCTCAGGCGGCGGGGTTAGCCGGTGCCGAAGCATGGTTGGTATCAGGCCGTGAATTGTCCGCGTGGTTGACTGCTGGCCAAAGTCGAAGAGTCCTTCAGAGGCGAACGGCTCGCCGAGGGCCAGCACAGCGTCCGTATGGGCCTGGTTCATCTCGGCACTCTCGAAGCCGGTGAGAAAGCCGAGGCGCTGGGAGTAACGCAAAATGCGTGAATGGTCCCGCTCAGCAGCCCAATAAATCACTCGCAGGTAGTTGTCCACGAATCTTCAAAGTAATAAGACGGCTTCTGTGTAAAATTCAGTTAAGTTTGCTTTATTGATCTGGCTATTTATTAACGTGCAAATTCAATCGGTGAAGTTGCAAGTTTGCAGACGTTCCGAGAACTCCAGTTCCTGCTGCAATACTTACTTGGCCGCGTACTCTCGGCTGGCGCCAAAGTCCAACAGCACGAGCCGCTGACTGGCGCTATCGCGACCAGCAGGCTGGTAGAGAAAATTCGCCCAGTTCGGGTCAGTCTGCATAAAACGGAACTCGAACAGCTCGCGCAAGCACAGGGACAGCAGGGTACTGCCCAGCCAGTCCCGCTCCGCCTGATCAGCCAGATGGATACATTCGTCAAGCTGGAGGCCGCTGACGAAGTCCGTTGTGAGAACTCGCCGCGTTGAAAGATCGGGCAGAACACGAGGCACAGATAGGTGTTGACAGTCGGAGAGCAGTTTCCGGAATCGCTCGCTGCACTCGGCCTCGCGCTGGTAGTCGCACTCCCAGGCCAGCTCGCGCCTTGCCACCGCAATAGCGCTGTCTGCGTACAGCCCGGCTGGCAGAATCTGCATGGGCCACGCGAATTAAATGAGTAAGCTAAATTTGCTTTCACACATTTTACGGATAGATGCGCTCTTAATGTTTTCTCTGGAGGAGGATTGCAGATAGATGCGCTCTTAATGTTTTCTCTGGAGGAGGATTGCAGATAGATGCGCTCCTAATGTTTTTTTTCTAGAGGAGGATTGCAGATAGATGCGCTCTTAATGTTTTCTCTGGAGGAGGATTGCAGATAGATGCGCTCCTAATGTTTTTTTTCTAGAGGAGGATTGCAGATAGATGCGCTCTTAATGTTTTCTCTGGAGGAGGATTGCAGATAGATGCGCTCTTAATGTTTTCTCTGGAGGAGGATTGCAGATAGATGCGCTCTTAATGTTTTCTCTGGAGGAGGATTGCAGATAGATATTCTCTTAATGTTTTCTCTGGAGGAGGATAGCAGATAGATGCGCTCTTAATGTTTTCTCTGGAGGAGGATTGCAGATAGATGCGCTCTTAATGTTTTCTCTGGAGGAGGATTGCAGATAGATGCGCTCTTAATGTTTTCTCTGGAGGAGGATAGCAGATAGATGCGCTCTTAATGTTTTCTCTGGAGGAGGATTGCAGATAGATGCGCTCTTAATGTTTTCTCTAGAGGAGGATTGCAGATAGATGCGCTCTTAATGTTTTCTCTGGAGGAGGATTGCAGATAGATGCGCTCTTAATGTTTTCTCTGGAGGAGGATTGCAGATAGATGCGCTCTTAATGTTTTCTCTGGAGGAGGATAGCAGATAGATGCGCTCTTAATGTTTTCTCTGGAGGAGGATAGCAGATAGATGCGCTCTTAATGTTTTCTCTGGAGGAGGATAGCAGATAGATGCGCTCTTAATGTTTTCTCTGGAGGAGGATAGCAGATAGATGCGCTCTTAATGTTTTCTCTGGAGGATGCCATTATAACAATAACATAATAACATAACATAACATAAAAGCACTGATTAAGCTCATTAAGTTACTCACCTGCCATACGCGCAGCAAATGCATCAGGTTTTCAATGTCGGACTCGATGCTGTCGGCTACTCCCGGATACTGCACCTTCACGGCCACCTCTTGACCATCTGACAGGCGGCCATAGTGCACCTGGCCTGTAGTATGAGGGGCGAATGCACGCTGGCTCTAAATTACATTGTCTATTATATTGCATATCAAAGTGCTGCTTAGCAAAGCAATCATCATAGGTCAATCATTGTTTGACAAACCTATCGAAGCAGCTGCGAACGGTTTATCATTAAACTCGGCAAACTTCTGTCGCCAGTCGGAACCCAGCTCGGAACCCAGCACCCGGTGGGTCTGCTGTGTCGGCATAAAGTCGGCTGAGCGGCGCACTCTATCGAATATGTCCAATAGGCGCGGGTCAACCAGCGCCTCGTCCTGCAGGCTCACCATCTGGCCGAGCTTCAGCGCCGCGCCACGCACACGACAAAGCGTGGAAACAATGCGGTCAGCGTTGGCCGGGGTGAGCAGACTCGCGCTAGACTGCGCAGACTCCTGGCCGATGGCTCGCCTGGCCAACTCGCTAGCGGTGCCAAGGCCCAGGCCCACGGCCAGGCCGCCAAAGCTTGCCAGCCTGCCAAGCCGGGAGGCGGGCACTCGGCGCGGCTGCGACCTGGGCGACAGCGCTGGCACAGTCTGATGACGCCGCGTCTCCCGGTCAGTAGTGGGGGATGATGGCTTTTCTCTAATGGGCGCGGATTTCTGCCGAGTCCCAGAATCATCAGCTGATGATGACGCCGACCGGTGTTTTTTGAGGGAATCTGGCTGGACGCCCTCACCAGACGCGTTGCCATTGGTGTTGGCTGTGACTGTAGGGTAGCCGAGCGACCTAGCCAGCCGGCGCCGACCAGCTGGGGAGGCAGCCAGGTGCCGAGCCACAATGCTGGACTGTTTTGCTAGTAAGTCTACACGACGCAGGGCAAAATCCTGCAGGGCAAGGGAGGCAGTAGCAGCCTAAGTTATGCCTACTTTCAAAGCCATAGCAATTAGCTGGTCTGAGCTGCAATTTGCAGCCAGCTGGATGAGGAGTTGAATACCATGAAGATAAAGGTAGGTAAGGTAAATACCATGAAGGTAAATAAATTGCAATCAATTTTAATTTACAAAACACCAAATTGAAGCTGTACTGACACAACCGGCCAACTCAAAATACTCGTAGTATTGATAAGAAAATGCAGTTTTACACGTGAATTCGTAGTCCATCCGCTTGATTCGTTCGAAATTTGCTTCAGCTAGGCTCGGTACGTTCAAAAACATGCTTTTAGTTTATTCTAGTTGAAACACTATATGTCAAGATTGACAGACAATCAGCAAAGGACTTACATGATATCTTGGGTTGCTTCTATTGTTTTGGGTATTTTTACTTTTATCTAACTCACTTAGCTTCACTAATCAGTATAAAGTTGTATTTAAAATGATCAGAATGATCAGTTATTAACTCAAAAGAGTTACTTACAGCAGGATTGTCAATCTTGTACTTTGCCAGAAGCTCCTGCCACTGGTAAGAACAGGCTTTAGTTTGTTTTGCCGCATCTAATAGCAATTGCTGAGTTGCATAGATAGCAGCAGGTGAGCATTGCCGTCTGTGGTAGCTGGCCATAGCCTGGGCTAAGCACTGCAGGCCCCGAACCAGACCAGTCAGATCCTTGATTCTGGATCTCATTGAATCTGACAGCTGCTACAGCAACAGTTAAGCTAGTAATGAACCTAGAAATGCAAGCATAACAGATTTTAGATTCGAATAAACCAAATTCTTATCTTCCTTTGTCTCAGAGAAAGCAGCACCTTGAAATAGCTTGCTTGATTTTACTTTTCGATAAACTAAATAGTGACACTGGAGATACAGAGGATATGCAAGAAATTTCCACTGTAAATTTGAGTTGGTGACAGCCTTTAGGCATTTCTACTGGTGCAATGTCTACAGTATAATAATCCGAGGTTTGGTATAAATTGGTGTAAAATTGTAATTTCTTGTTTTTTATTCTAGGCATTTATGAGATAGCCAAAAAGTAACAAGGTATATATTTTACAGGCTTCATCCATTAAGAGTTTATACCACAGAGCATAATCCTAACCTTATCCTAACAAATCCCAACCTAAACTGTAAATCAGCACTTTTATTTTAAAATGCTCAAGAGGTTGCTGCTAAGGATGTGGGAGGTTTGATATAAACAATGAGAGAACAATGTCTGGTTGCTGCATAATGCAATAATGCACCAACAAAGCACTTTCAGTGCAACATTTTTTGGTTCAAAAGAAGTTGCACAGTTGAGACATCCAACATATTTGCTAGAGATTTGCTAAGGTGAAGCGGGCTTTTGGATCATGGATCATGGATCCATGGATCATGATTTAAAGACCTAGAAGGCTCATTCCATATAAGATGGACATATTTGGAAAATATAAAAAAGTCAATATTTTTGCTTGCCATTGCCTTATTAGCCTATTTTTTTACCAAATGTTTTTTATGTGCAATATATACAATCTAAGAATAAATAAATGATAAAATGTTGGATTAGTATGTTATCAATTGGCAAAAAGTCATTTTTGTAAAAATTTGGACATTTTTCGAAGCAAAAGACATCATTAAGATTTTGTACCTTTTAAAAACAAATAGAAAGCTTTTGAAGGTTGAAACAAACTATAGATAAAAGTATAGTACTTGCATCATCAGATAAAAGCATTGGTGACCAAATAATCTATTATATTTTTAATGTATTAGTACCTCAAAGTTACTGAATTAACAGAAAAAAATATGTTACGACCATAATGTTACAACCATAAGGCTGCCTTTTCTTTTGTATCTTTGTTGCCTTTTGAGTTTATATATTCTAATAAAAGAGTATGATTTCTAAAGATGTTCTTAGTCAAATTTTAAAAATGTATTGCAAAATATCAAAAATGAAAAATGTTATAAGACTTTTACCTTTTAGTTTCTATATGTCAAAAATCCTGTCGTTACGACCATAAGTGTCATTTAAGGTTTAATAGCATCTATACTAATGATGATATCTATATGAAACTCTATAAATATATTCTAGACAAAATAATCTTTCATTTAAAATATTGGTTTAGTATATTCTATTATTAGATTTCATTTTATAAGTAAAAATAGCCTGTCATGTTACGACCATGCTTTTATGGAATGAGCCAGAAGACAGAGAAACATGACAAGGGTCTTCTTATAAAGCATCTCAACAGAGGGCTTCTAAAAGTGCATCTGGAGCTAGCAGTAGCAATTGAGTGCAGCAGGCAAATAATTTGAAGGTTGCAGTAATGCAGCTGACAAAAAATCTATCTTGTTAATACCAAATCATAATAAACTTTTCATTACTTTTTTGGCTACACTTTGAACATCTTTGCAAGCCAATTAAATAGAATGACATAGAATAAAAAGCAAATATAAATAAAAAAGCTTATACAAATTGTGACATTCATAAAATTAGAGGGATTTATATTTTAAATATTGAACAAAAAAGGTAAATTTTAGCATAAAAGGGGCAATTCACTTGTGGGCATATTGCATAATAGGCAAATCTTGGTAGGAAAAGCTCAGTGGGCAATTCTTATGGACCCAATTTGTGACTGTGACTACTGACTATTAGTGACTATGATATTATTATACATTTATTTATTAATAAGCTCAATATGATATAATCTTTGTTTTTACATTTTAATTATTGTACACATTTAACAAATAACAATATTAGTATCAATAGAATATAAAATAATGTAAATAGACATTAGATGCTAATTGGGTTTAATCTTAAATCTTAATCAAATCTTGATCATCTCTAAAAAATATTTTATTTAAATATCTTTAAAATGCAACATTTTATATCCATTTTATAGTTAATAGTCCCTTCTAGTAGACTAGGGGCCTATATAGGCCTAAAAATGATTAGGCTATATGCTATAAATAAATTGTTTTGCATAATAAAAATGCAATAAAAATGTTAATAGTTTATATTTGTGCATTTTTAGATTAGCTTAAGACATTGAGTTTCTATCATCACAATATACTAAAAAAGGTCTACTAATAGGTTTCTATCTAGGTAGGTATGTGATTGATTTTAGCAAAAAAATGGCTAAACCAATTTTTTATTTTTGCACTTGTTGCAACTTTCTTAGTCATTTCTTTAGTTCACCTTCACTTGTCTCTGTTTACTGTTTTCCCTCTTTCTATATATTGATCTCTCACCCTTTCCATCTTCTGATTGGTCAGTCTCTCATTATTCTCTAAGCCTCTTATTCTCTCACCTGTTGCATACTCCATCCTCCTTACTTTGTCAGCCAACCCCCTCAGTTGAGCCTTCAACCTATCTTTTGCTGTATATAACGATACTGCTATAAATCTAGAGTTCATATCTATCTATCTAGATAATCTAGAGTTCATATTATATCTGGGAGGAGGGGTGCTTATTGTTATATTGGGGGGGGGGTTCACTTGATCACTTTGGGGTCACTTTAGGGGGGAGATGCTGAAAGTTTAATTTATAATAATTAATTAATTAATTATTAATAAATTATAAATTAATAAATTATGTAATAAATTAATAACTATTGCAAAGATTTTAATGAACAATAAAAAAATTAATTAATAGTTAATAAAATATTTTAATATAAATTAATAAATTAGTAAATTAATAATTACTTAATAAACTATTTAATTATTAATAAACAAAATTATTAATTATAATTTATTTTGTTATAATTATTTGTTATAATATAAGTATTTTACGCAAACTAATTTTTGTTTAAATTAGCAGTATATTTTAGTATAAAAAGAAACATTTTCGGTGGAGGAGAGACCAACCTCACACATTGCAGTTCCTTAAGAAAGAAAGCCAGTATTGAATAGTAAGAGTTCCGAGTAAACATTATTGATGATTGTTTTCCGAGTTATTCATTTACAAAGTAAAGTGAAATAGACTGAAGCATCTATGGTATATACTACTACTGACAGGCAGAAGTGTTAAGTAGTAGGAGAATACAAAGTAGATCCTAAATTAATATATGCAAGAATAACTGGAGGCTGTGACCTTCTGATCTTGGTAACATCCAGGATTGGACATACATGCAATACATATACCAGTAAGCCAATATACTGCTCAGGCTAGAATAACAGTAAATGCTACTGGAATAACAGGGGAACAATACTTGTAAAGGCTAAATTGTATTTTAAGAACAATATACTTAGACAAGTTCTCAAATATATACTCAGAAAATACTCAGATATGTTCTTAGACTTATTCAAAGATGAATAAACTTATAATTTATTAATAGAATATAGACTTGGTGGCAGCTTTAGGATATTCAATAATAGGAATTAGAAAAGTAGCCCTACAACAGCTAGTGGCATTACAACTTGGTGGCATTAGTGGAATAGCTAAAAAAGGGAAGCAAACCACTACAACAACTTTGGTGACATTGTGGGATTATTCATAAAGACAGAAGGTTAGCCCTACAACAATATAGTTGCATTATATAAAAGCTATAGATGGTTTATAATTTCTAAATGAAAAAAATAGTGGCTTGAGTTACTTGGGATAAGCAAATTATTAAGCTTTTAAGAAATTGCCTAAATTTTTTTTGGATTTTTAGGTTATTCATATCAAAGAGCTTGCATGCATGGCAGCTGTGTTCACCTAGTGTTTTAATTGTATGCATGGCAGCCATATCTTAATATACAATAAGTCATATATTGGTCTTGATAGGTCTTAATACCTGTTTGATTGCCTGTTGGAAAATGTGAAAATGCATAATTTATTGGCATTTAGCAGCCGTAAATTTTGTTAAAATAGTTTGAGAATGCTTTTAAGAGTAATATTAAATGTCAAAGTGCAGCTGCAATTATACTAGCTATTGTAAAATCTTTTTTGATACAGATCAGTGGCAGATGACACAGATGTTGCGCCTGTTTGCTTCAACATTACTACAATTAGATCTGTGCAAACTGTACAGGTGGACAAAGTTGAGGGGAAGAAAGGTGGGTGTGTAAGGTTAGGATAAAGCAAGGGTGTGGTAGGTGGTGAGACACCCACTAGCCCTATAAAAGCCAGGGGTGTGGGGGGGGGACAGCGAGCCTCCCACTAGCCTTTTGGAAGCCAGGGATATAGGAGGCGGTGAGCCCCCACTAGCCATACTATACTAATGCCAGGGGTGTGGGGGGCAACGAGCCTCTTATTAGCCTTATTAATACCAGGGGTGTGGGGGTGGTGAGCCCCCACTAGCCATACAAAAACTAGGGATATAAGCTGGGTTTTTTTAAGGTTGGAAATCCAATTGCCAGCTGGCCCTTGGGGCTCAAAATCCAGTTGCCAATGGCTATTTTTGGTTGCCCATTGGCAATTAACCAAATTCTTAAGAATAAATATTTCTAAGACACTAAATTTTGAGTAACATGTACATAGGCCTATTATACTAACAATAACGATAACAAACTAAATTCTATCATATCATATCAATTCATATGGCGCTTTTTTACACTTACAAAAACAATTTTTTAAATTGGCAACTGGCACGGGGAAAATGAAGTTGCCAGATTGGCCTTTGATGCCTAAAATCTAGTTGCTAATGGCTTTTTTGGGTAGCCAGTGGCTACCGTATGACCTAAAAAAAACCAGGATATAAGGGGTGGCAAGTCCTCCACTAGCCTTTTGGAAGCCAAGGATATAGGGAGTGTGGAGCCTCTTACTAGCCTTACAAAAGCTAGGGGTATAGAGGGTGGCAAGCTACCCACTAGCCTTACTAGGCCTAATGCCAGGGATATGGGGGGTGGCAAGCCTGTAACTAGCCTTACAAATGCCAAGGGTATGGGGGTAGCGACAGCATCTTCATTCATTAGTACATTTTTTGTGAATTGGTATTATTCTTAGTCTTACCTTAGGGTGAGCTATTACTAGATGAGCTTCATCAAGAGCTTCTACTCTATGCTTTACTATGTTAGTGCTCCAACCTTATATAAGGCCCATAGTCGGGAAGGTGGCACAGTGTGCGCCGGAACTATTTTGATGGCTTTTGAGCACTGTGTGCCGTGCGCCATGAAGAAAATATTTTGTGCGCCACAGTGCGCCATGATAAGGTAAGTCTAAGGTAAGGTAAAGTAAGGTAAGGTAATTAATAATTAATTGGTAAACAAATCTGAATTTATGGTAGACAAATTTAAATTTCATTTATGTATTTTATATCGTGATTTATGTAATTTTAGTACTCTTTGATAGTATAACATTTTATTTTACGAATTATGGAATTAGGCCTGACTTTGTTATCCTAGATACTAGATATCCTAGATCCTAGATACTTTGTTATCTGCAAAGTATAATAGAGTGTAACTATATATTTTTTCAGTGCCATGCGCCATGTGCGCCACCAGAGCATTTCCAATTTTTCTTTGTACCCTGTGTCCGTGTGCGCCGTGTGTGCCAAAAAAAGGGCCAATTTGCACCGGAAAATTCACTAAAAGCTGCCACCTTCCCAGCTATGGTAGGCCTATAAGGCTTCAGCCTTCATTACTAGTCTAGAGATGGAAAAAAGTGCTTAAAAGTTGATAATTTTACTGTTTTAATAGCTTGAGTGAAATATATCCAAACATGTTAAAATCAGCTTCTAAAGTAGAGAAAATGTGAAAAACATTGAAAAAATAGTTTAACAAATGATTCAAGAAGAATGCCCATTTTTAGCCTTAAATAATATTTAGAAAATGAGATAAAAGTCAAAGCATTTTTGGACATAATTAAAGATATAATATATATAAAAATAATGCTTGAAGCTAAAATGCGAATGAATATATAAGGCTATTTTGCTTTAAAATGTGTGATAGATATGTCTATAGGGCCTAGGCTATTCCCAGTTTTTAGGAGAAATTGCACTCTGAGCCTTTTAAAATTGCATCCTGAAATTGAGCAATTTAGCATCATGTTTCTAGCAAAAACCCAGTTTCAATAGGCACGAAAGTAGGTTAGGCCCTAGAATTTTATCAAACCTGTCATTTAGAAAGCGAATTATAGGCCTATATTTATAGGGGCCTGTTAGGCCTATATAGGCCTAGGCCTACCAATTTTGTTATTGGCCTAGTCCTTAGTAAATTATTCTGATTCATAGCATAGGTCCCTAAATAATTTGCTATTTAAAAATATTAGTTAGAACTAATGCAATAGTAGAGCAAAGCTGACTCTGGCTTGGCCTACTCATAATATACTGACAATGAAATCCCTTTTAGTTTTTAGGCCTAGGGGCCTAACTTGCTTGAATAGGCCTAGGGATAGGGCCTATCTAACAATTAACATTGATGTTGATGAGATTATAGGCATAATTCAAGACTATGAATGCTAAGGTTCGTTAGAACATATTCTGATTTGAGTGATTTTGATGGTAAGTGAGGTCTGTCGGGTTTGGAGAAATGACTTTCTTGTTCCCAATTTTATCGGCTTTTTACAGCGCGCGCGGCGCGCGCGCCCCGCGGGCCATGAGCCCTACGTGAAGTTTGAATTCGCGGGTTCCTATCCAAAATTTCTAGCACGGGCCTTTTCATATTGCTTGTTCTGGTTCCAGAACCAGAACCAATTTGTGAAGTATAACTTTTTGTCTCCATAACTAGAGGGAGATACGTGCTATAAAGTTTTTATTATTGAATGACAATCGCCAAGAAGAAAGTGAAAATTGTACTTAGTGAGGTTGTTAAGGCAGTCAAATATTAACAGAGTTAAAAAGTTATACTGCTGTTTTTCTTGGAATTTCGAACCGATTCTGGTTCTGGAATTGGTAATATGAAAAGGCCCGTAGAACAGTGTTTCGTTTTCAAATCCGCTGATGCTGATACTCCGTCTGCTGAAAAGTGCTAAACCCCGATTATCTACCCCCCCCCCTAGGAAAGCTAAGTTTCCAGTTTACATAGATAGGTATAATAATCGCGTTGGCGAGCGGTCGTCCTGCTGTCGTTCTGCTGTCGTCCTGCTGTCGTTCCTGTTGACAGGTTTCTTGCACGGTCTCTAGACACCGATGTAGATTTTTGTCTAGATCTATAAATCTATATAATCTAAAAGTAAATCTATAATGTTGATTTATTGAGCTTTCTTTTTCTCTCACTACTCAAGCGAAGTCTGATCATGTCCTGATGTACATCATTTTGATTTAGATTTTAAACGTTGAATTTTCGATTCTTTCTACTTACACTGCATGCATATACTACTGTATACAACTGTAAACTATACTGTACAAGCTGTTGAAACCCGCGGATTTTGAACCCGGGGAATTCCAATACCCGGAACTACTTTTGAATGTATTCTGAAATCTAAGGCCATACACAAACAAAAACTTGTTAATAGTTAGTAGGATAGAGGTAGACATAAAATGAAGCACATTCGTGTAAAATTAGGGTTTGAGACATTGTTGGCTACGGTACTGCGCAGAATGTCAGGCAATGTCTGTCTGACTCTAAAACATATATTGCTAAACTCTGGTCTCTCCCTGACTCTCCCTACGTCCCTTGGATCCTTTAAAATTTCTATCGTCTCTTTGTTTCCTTTCTTCTCTCTCATCCCTCGTCTCTCGTCTCTCCTCTCTCTTCTCTCGTCTCTTCTTTCGTATCTTCCCTCATCTCTCTTCTCTTTCATCTCTCTTATCTCATCTCTTCCCTATTCTTTTCTCTCTCCTCTCCTCTCTCCTTTCTACTTTTCGTTTTCTCTCTGCTCTCCTTTCTCCTCTCTACTCTTTCGTTTTCTCTCTCCTCTCCTCTCTCTTCTCTCCCCCTCTTCTCTCGTCTCTTCCTTCTCCTCTCTATTATTTTCTCTCTTCTCTTAACTCTCTCCTCTACTCTCTCATCTCTCCTCTCTACTCTTTCCTCTCTCTCTCCTCTCTCCCCTCTTCTCTCGTCTCTTCCCTCACCTCTTTCCTCTCTCTCTTTCCTCTCATCTCTTTTCTTGTTTTATCTCTTCTCTCTCCCCTCGTCGCTCGTCTCTTCCCTCACCTCTCTTCTCTCTCGTCCGCTCTTTCATGTCTCCTTTCTCTTCTTTTATATTTTCTCTCTTATCTCTTCTCGTTTCTCTCTGCTCTGCGCTTCTCTCTCTCTCTCTCTCTCTCTCTCTCTCTCTCTCTCTCTCTCTCTCTCTCTCCCTCTCTCTCCCTCTCTCTCTCTCTCTCTCTCTCTCTCTCTCTCTCTCTCTCTCTCTCTCTCTCTCTCTCTCTCTCTCTCTCTCTCTCTCTCTCTCTCTCTCCTCTATACTCTCTCCCCTCTTCATTCTCCTGTTTCCTCTTCTCTCTCCCTGTCTCTCCTCTCTCCTCTAGTCTCTGTAATCTCTTCTCTCTTATCTCTCCTCTGTTCTCTCCACTCTCCCATCTCTCGTCTGTTCATCTGCTCTCTCATCTGTCATCTTTACTCTCTTATACGTTCTCTCACTTATCTCCTCTGTACTCTTCTCTTCACCTCTTCTCACTCCTCTCTTTCCTTACTCCTCTCTTCTTTTCTTTTCCCTTTCTATACTCTCTCTCTTCTATTATCTTCTCTCGTCTCTCTGCACTCTCCTCTCACCTTTTTCATCTCTCATCTCTTCTTTGATCTGTCTCATCTCTACAATCTCATCTCTTTCCTCTCTCCTCCTCTTCCCTTTACTCTCTCATCTCTCCTTTCTCCCCTCTTCTTGCACCCCTCTCTTATCTCTATCTCTTCTCTTCTCACCCCTTCTCTCCCCCTCTTATCTCCTCTCTTTTCTATCCTTTCTACTCTCTCCTCTCTAATCTCTCATCTCCTCTTGACCCTGTGTCATCTTCTTTCTGCTCTCTCATCTCTACTCTCTTCTCACTCTTCTCTACTCTCCTCTCATCGATCCTCTGTCTCATCTCTCCCCTCTTCTCGCCTTTACTCTTTCCTCTCCCTCCTTTCTCCCCTCCTCTCACTTCTTCCTCCCTTCTTCTCTGCTCTCTCCTCACCACTTGTCTCTCCTCTTATATTCCATGTTTTCTCATATCCCCCTCTCGCCTCTCCTCTCTTCTAATAGTCTATTCCTTCTCCTTTCCACTCTCATCTGGCCCGCACATAAGCTGGATTCTTTATCTGGCTTTTGAAGTAAAAGTCTGCCGATCCCTGCTTCGAAAGCCAGTTTGTGGGACGTACTACTCTCATCGTTATTCTCATGCTTTGATCACGTCATCTTTCTTGCCAATTTGCAGTCCTGAAAGGAATTTGTGTATTTTCAGCTCCACTGCAGTCTGCATCAGTCTAACAACCAAGGAAATAAGCATTTCTTAGGAGCCATTTAAAATTTACACAGTACCTTTAAAAGAAACCTAAAATTTTCATGGTGTGCCTAATTTAGTAGGGTTGTATTGCATTGCATCGCATCGCCTTTTCATAAATCTTTCGCTTTTACAAACCATGCTGGATAGTGGATTCCCTCGATTTGCCAATTGCCAATTGCCATCCTAGGATAACTCCTCCTAGAATACTTGCAAGTCAGCGTTGAAACTTATGTGGGAAAACTGCAAATTTTCCGAGGATGGCTTTAGGCTATTTTAATCTTTTATTTTTACATTTTAAGATCCCTAAAAAAGCAGAAAATGGCGGTCTTGACCTTTGATAATCTTAATTGTCCCCTCTTTCTGCTTGGAGCTGAAAATTTGCATCAATTTTAGTGATTGCGCCATAAAATTTTTCTATCTTGGCAGTGTATTTTCTCTCAAGTGGGGGATGGTCGCGTTCTCAGTGGCTGCGTGTGTACACTTGAACCCTGGCTCACTGACTGACTTTATAGACAATTGCGCAACTATTTGTGTTCTGTTTTTTAACAGGAAGCCCTGTGTACCTCCTAGAATACTTGCAAGTCAGCGTTGAAACTTATGTGGGAAAACTGCAAATTTTCCGAGGATGGCTTTAGGCTATTTTAATCTTTTATTTTTACATTTTAAGATCCCTAAAAAAGCAGAAAATGGCGGTCTTGACCTTTGATAATCTTAATTGTCCCCTCTTTCTGCTTGGAGCTGAAAATTTGCATCAATTTTAGTGATTGCGCCATAAAATTTTTCTATCTTGGCAGTGTATTTTCTCTCAAGTGGGGGATGGTCGCGTTCTCAGTGGCTGCGTGTGTACACTTGAACCCTGGCTCACTGACTGACTTTATAGACAATTGCGCAACTATTTGTGTTCTGTTTTTTAACAGGAAGCCCTGTGTATTTTTTGCACAGTGAAATTCAGTGCATTTTAATGCATAAACTTGCGAGCATCTTTAGCAGGCAGTGAACGTACACTCGATATTTCAATGCTTAAAATCAGAAAGTTTCAAACACTAACTGTTGCTCGAGTTTTGAACTTAGAGAGGAGAGACTTATATTGCTGGAAAGATCTTGCTGCAATGAGTTCGGGGATATAAGTTTTTTGCTTTAAATATGAAAATTAAATTCACAGCATTCAAGAAAAGATTTTCATACTTTTAGCTTTCTGCAAAGATTGTGCTCATTTTGGAGTTCAATGGGGGTTCGACCGACCCCCCAATAGTTGGTGGGGGGGAGTTCAATTTCTAGCTGCACTGCGTATTGGAAGGGGGGTCGGTTGCTGTGTATTTGAGGGTTGATTTAGATTGCGCAATCTTTTTGTTAACTTTAACTGAGGCTGATACTGACTGCCTGAGAAATAAGTTGCGCAATTTAATTGGTTCAATGTTTTTACGGCGCCTTTCAACACGCAGCTGTCAACCCTAACCCTAACCCTAACCAATGAATTCTGAGAGCTGGGCTATTTGACGTAGAAATTTCGATTTAGTCCAGTTTCACGGAGAGGATTTCTATTTCGCGGAGAATATTTCGATGGTGTTCAGTTTCACGGAGAGGATTTCGATAGTGTTCAGTTTCACGGAGACGATTTCTGTTGCGCGGAGAGGTGTTGGAAAATGGGATTCCGCTTATGGAGTTCAGGGAATGGAATTCCGCTGATTGGAGTTCTTCCCCTTTCTTCTCCGAAGGAGGAGTTGGCCTCGTATATACTAAAAATGAAAATCTTGCTTGCTTGCTTGTAACCGATTTTCATAAGACTTGCACTGTTCGATCAGAAATTTTCCCGTGACTGTACATGCATCGTGGCTAAGAAATTGCTCGATGCTAAAGGCATTAAATATTCGAAAAACATGCTTTTTTGCAAATGTCAAGCAAACTTTTCGACTTGAAATGCATTGTAAGAATGCTAGAAAAAAACTGACTGGTTGAATTCAGATTCTGAAATAGATTGCATCATAACTGAATTGTAACTCCGACTTGAATTGCGTCACAGTATTGAAAATGCAGTGTGGAAGCGTAGCACCAGACTTGATTTAAATTGCGTAACCATATTGTTAACTGATACTGACTGACTGAGAAACTGATTATGTCATAACTGCTTCGTGTGATTTACTCTATGCTCAGATTTTAAAGTGTTAAATTATATAAGTGCAAAATTTGATGTTATCAAAACGATGAGAGCTAGCCTAGAGGTGAACAAACTGAACTGCTAAATGCAGCGACGATGGTTCGAATTTTCATAGAGTATAATTTTTTTAATTAAAGCTTTTCAACGTCAGGAAAACTAAAAGAATTTTTAAAAAGAAGCGTCATGTAAAAATCATAGAAGCGTCATTTAAAAAATCATAGAAGCGTCATGTAAACAATCATAGAAGCGTCATTTAAAAATCATAGAAGCGTCATTTAAAAATCATAGAAGCGTAATTTAAAAAATCATAGAAGCGTCATGTAAACAATCATAGAAGCGTCATGTAAAAAATCATAGAAGCGTCATGTAAACAATCATAGAAGCGTCATGTAAACAATCATAGAAGCGTCATGTAAAAAATCGTAGAAGCGTCATATAAAAATTATAGAAGCATCATTTAAAAAATCATAGAAGCGTCATGTAAAAAATCGTAGAAGCGTAATTTAAAAGATCATAGAAGCGTCATGTAAAAAATCATAGAAGCGTCATGTAAACAATCATAGAAGCGTCATGTAAACAATCATAGAAGCGTCATGTAAAAAATCATAGAAGCGTCATGTAAACAATCATAGAAGCGTCATGTAAACAATCATAGAAGCGTCATGTAAAAAATCGTAGAAGCGTCATATAAAAATCATAGAAGCATCATTTAAAAAATCATAGAAGCGTCATGTAAAAAATCGTAGAAGCGTCATATAAAAATCATAGAAGCGTCATTTAAAAAATCATAGAAGCGTCATGTAAAAAATTATAGTAGCGTCATGTGAACAATCATAAAAGCGTCATGTAAACAATCATAGAAGCGTCATGTAAACAATCATAGAAGCGTCATGTAAACAATCATAGAAGCGTCATTTAAAAGATCATAGAAGCGTCATGTAAACAATCATAGAAGCGTCATTTAAAAAATCATAGAAGCGTCATGTAAACAATCATAGAAGCGTAATTTAAAAAATCATAGAAGCGTCATGTAAACAATCATAGAAGCGTCATGTAAACAATCATAGAAGCGTCATGTAAACAATCATAGAAGCGTCATTTAAAAAATCGTAGAAGCGTCATATAAAAATCATAGAAGCGTCATGTAAAAAATCATAGAAGCGTAATTTAAAAAATCATAGAAGCGTCATGTAAACAATCATAGAAGCGTCATGTAAAAAATCATAGAAGCGTCATGTAAACAATCATAGAAGCGTCATTTAAAAAATCATAGAAGCGTCATGTAAACAATCATAGAAGCGTCATGTAAAAAATCATAGAAGCGTCATTTAAAAATCATAGAAGCGTAATTTAAAAAATCATAGAAGCGTCATGTAAACAATCATAGAAGCGTCATATAAAAATCATAGAAGCGTCATGTAAACAATCATAGAAGCGTCATGTAAAAATCATAGAAGCGTCATGTAAACAATCATAGAAGCGTCATGTAAACAATCATAGAAGCGTCATGTAAAAAATCGTAGAAGCGTCATATAAAAATCATAGAAGCATCATTTAAAAAATCATAGAAGCGTCATGTAAAAAATCGTAGAAGCGTCATATAAAAATCACAGAAGCGTCATTTAAAAAATCATAGAAGCGTCATGTAAAAAATTATAGAAGCGTCATGTGAACAATCATAAAAGCGTCATGTAAACAATCATAGAAGCGTCATGTAAACAATCATAGAAGCGTCATGTAAACAATCATAGAAGCGTCATTTAAAAGATCATAGAAGCGTCATGTAAACAATCATAGAAGCGTCATTTAAAAAATCATAGAAGCGTCATTTAAAAATCATAGAAGCGTCATGTAAAAAATCATAGAAGCGTCATGTAAACAATCATAGAAGCGTCATGTAAACAATCATAGAAGCGTCATGTAAAAAATCGTAGAAGCGTCATATAAAAATCATAGAAGCATCATTTAAAAAATCATAGAAGCGTCATGTAAAAAATCGTAGAAGCGTCATATAAAAATCATAGAAGCGTCATTTAAAAAATCATAGAAGCGTCATGTAAAAAATGTAAAAGCGTCAATTCATAGAAGCGTCATGTAAACAATCATAAAGCGTCATGTAAACAATCATAGAAGCGTCATGTAAACAATCATAGAAGCGTCATGTAAACAATCATAGAAGCGTCATGTAAACAATCATAGAAGCGTCATGTAAACAATCATAGAAGCGTCATTTAAAAATCATAGAAGCGTCATTTAAAAATCAAAGAAGCGTCATTAAACAATCAAGAAGCGTCATTTAAAAATCATAGAAGCGTCATGTAAACAATCATAGAAGCGTCATATAAAAATCATAGAAGCGTCATGTAAACAATCATAGAAGCGTCATGTAAAAAATCATAGAAGCGTCATGTAAAAATCATAGAAGCGTCATAAAAAATCATAGAAGCTCATTAAAAATCATAGAAGCGTCATGTAAAAAATCATAGAAGCGTCATTAAAAATCATAGAAGCGTCATGTAAAAAATCATAGAAGCGTCATGTAAACAATCATAGAAGCGTCATGTAAACAATCATAGAAGCGTCATGTAAAAATCATAGAAGCGTCATGTAAACAATCATAGAAGCGTCATGTAAACAATCATAGAAGCGTCATGTAAAAAATCGTAGAAGCGTCATGTAAAAATCATAGAAGCGTCATTTAAAAAATCATAGAAGCGTCATATAAAAATCGTAGAAGCGTTATATAAAATCATAGAAGCGTCATGTAAACAATCATAGAAGCGTCATGTAAAAATCATAGAAGCGTCCATTTAAAAAATCATAGAAGCGTCATGTAAAAATATAGAAGCGTCATGTAAAAATCATAGAAGCGTCATGTAAAAATCATAGAAGCGTCATGTAAAACAATCATATAGAAGCGTCATGTAAACAATCATAGAAGCGTCATTTAAAAATCATAGAAGCGTCATGTAAACAATCATAGAAGCGTCATTTAAAAATCATGAAGCGTCATGTAAACAATCATAGAAGCGTCATTAAAAAATCATAGAAGCGTCATGTAAACAATCATAGAAGCGTCATGTAAAAATCATAGAAGCGTCATGTAAAAATCATAGAAGCGTAATATAAAAATCATAGAAGCGTCATTAAAAAATCATAGAAGCGTCATGTAAAAATCATAGAAGCGTCATGTAAAAATCATAGAAGCGTCATGTAAACAATCATAGAAGCGTCATGTAAAACAATCATAGAAGCGTCATGAATCATAGAAGCGTCATTAAAAATCATAGAAGCGTCATGTAAAAAATCATAGAAGCGCATGTAAAAATCATAGAAGCGTCATGTAAACAATCATAGAAGCGTCATGTAAAAAATCATAGAAGCGTCATGTAAACAATCATAGAAGCGTCATATAAAAATCATAGAAGCGTCATGTAAACAATCATAGAAGCGTCATTGAAAAAATCATAGAAGCGTCATGTAAACAATCATAGAAGCGTCATGTAAAAAATCATAGAAGCGTCATGTAAACAATCATAGAAGCGTCATGTAAAAATCATAGAAGCGTCATGTAAAAAATCATAGAAGCGTCATGTAAAAATCATAGAAGCGTCATATAAAAATCATAGAAGCGTCATTTAAAAAATCAATAGAAGCGTCATGTAAAAAATCATAGAAGCGTCATAAAAATCATAGAAGCGTCATGTATAAAAATCATAGAAGCGTCATGTAAAAATCATAGAAGCGTCATGTAAAACAATCATAGAAGCGTCATGTAAACAATCATAGAAGCGTCATGTAAACAATCATAGAAGCGTCATGTAAACAATCATAGAAGCGTCATTAAAAATCATAGAAGCGTCATGTAAAAAATCATAGAAGCGTCATGTAAAAATCATAGAAGCGTCATGTAAACAATCATAGAAGCGTCATGTAAAAATCATAGAAGCGTCATGTAAAAATCATAGAAGCGTCATTTAAAAAATCATAGAAGCGTCATGTAAAAATCATAGAAGCGTCATAAAAATCATAGAAGCGTCATGTAAAAAATCATAGAAGCGTCATGTAAAAAATCATAGAAGCGTCATGTAAACAATCATAGAAGCGTCATGTAAAAAATCATAGAAGCGTCATGTAACAATCATAGAAGCGTCATGTAAACAATCATAGAAGCGTCATTTAAAAATCATAGAAGCGTCATGTAAAATCATAGAAGCGTCATGTAAAAATCATAGAAGCGTCATTAAAAATCATAGAAGCGTCATGTAAAAATCAAATAGAAGCGTCATGTAAAAAATCATAGAAGCGTCATGTAAAAATCATAGAAGCGTCATAAAAATCATAGAAGCGTCATGTAAACAATCATAGAAGCGTCATAAAAAATCATAGAAGCGTCTGTAAAACATCATAGAAGCGTCATGTAAAAAATCAAGAAGCGTCATAAACAATCATAGAAGCGTCATGTAAAACAATCATAGAAGCGTCATGTAAAAAATCATAGAAGCGTCATGTAAAAATCATAGAAGCGTCAGTAAACAATCATAGAAGCGTCATGTAAAAATCGTAGAAGCGTCATTTAAAAATCATAGAAGCGTCATTTAAAAAATCATAGAAGCGTCATGTAAAAAATCATAGAAGCGTCATTAAAATCATAGAAGCGTCATTAAAAATCATAGAAGCGTCATGTAAAAAATCATAGAAGCGTCATGTAAACAATCATAGAAGCGTCATTAAAAATCGTTAGAAGCGTCATAAACAATCATAGAAGCGTCATTTAAAAAAATCATAGAGCGTCATGTAAACAATCATAGAAGCGTCATGTAAAAAATCAGAAGGTCAAAAATCATAGAAGCGTCTTTAAAAATCATAGAAGCGTCATGTAAAAAATCTAGAAGCGTCATAAAAATCATAGAAGCGTCATGTAAACAATCATAGAAGCGTCATGTAAA
>NIVC01002591.1:127446-159379 GCA_002269645.1 Macrostomum lignano | reverse complement strand
GCAGCAGCAACAGCAGCAATTTTCATCTGGTTCGACCGTCTCATTGTCAACCCAAACCGAACCGGGATTTTTCACTTCTCAAGCATGCCATCGTCAACATTGTCGTTGATGAAGCTGAGCATTGGCAATGTCAGCGCCGCCGAAAGCAGCGCATCCGGTCCGGAGCACACAGCTGGCGGCCAACAACAGCAGCAGCCGTCTCAATCGATCGGTTCAGCCGTCTGGATTGCGGAACAATTCCTGCCGTCGCTTGGCCTGCGACAGTTTAGTGCGGCTTTCCAATCCGCCGGCATTGATCGTCCAGACTGTTGTCCTTGGACAAGCGCCAATTGGCTAAGCTTGATCAGCAGTACGCGTTTGGCTTGAGCCGTCGGCGGCATCGACGAAGTCTGCTGATGGGCGTTGAACTGCTGCGTCGCCTGCGCTGCGACTGGACTCGTTGGAGCGCCTGCGGAGCCGTGCCTGGGCCGCCATACCTCTGTTGTTCTGGTCCAATGCCAATTTGGCCAATGGCTGGCGTCTGCCGTTGGCTGCGTTGCCAAGCCTGTGTGTGCTGTGTGCTGGCTTCCCTTTCTATAGATGGAGATGTATTTTTAGGCGTTTTTCTTTTAATCTTTTAGTTTAGAGGGCGATTCTTTTAGTTTAGAGGGTGATTCTTTTAGTTTAGAGGGCAATTCTTTTAGTTTAGAGAGTGATTCTTTTAGTTTAGAGGGTGATTCTTCTGGTTTAGAGGGTGATTCTTTTAGTTTAGAGAGTGATTCTTTTAGTTTAGAGAGTGATTCTTTTAGTTTAGAGAGTGATTCATTTTAGTTTAGAGGGTGATTCTTTTAGTTTAAAGGGTGATTCTTTAGTTTAGAGAGTGATTCTTCTAGTTTAGAGAGTGATTCTTTTAGTTTATAGGGTGATTCTTTTAATTTAGAGGGTGATTCTTTTAGTTTAGAGAGTGATTCTTTTAGTTTAGAGAGTGATTCTTTTAGTTTAGAGGGTGATTCTTTTAGTTTAGAGAGTGATTCTTTTAGTTTAGAGGGTGATTCTTTTAGTTTAGAGAGTGATTCTTCTAGTTTGGAGAGTGTTTCTTTTAGTTAAGAGGTTGATTCTTTTAGTTTAGGGGTGATTCTTTTAGTTTAGAGGGTGATTCTTTTAGTTTAGAGAGTAATTCTTTTAATTTAGAGGGTGATTCTTTTAGTTTAGAGGGTGATTCTTTTAGTTTAGAGGGTGATTCTTTTAGTTTAGAGAGTGATTCTTCTAGTTTAGAGAGTGATTCTTTTAGTTTATAGGGTGATTCTTTTAGTTTATAGGGTGATTCTTTTAGTTTAGAGGGTGATTCTTTTAATTTAGAGGGTGATTCTTTTAGTCCGCGATTTTTGTTGTGGTTTAGATGAGTTAAGCAGAGCTTCTTCTGGTAATAAAGTGTGCTGATAAATAACGGCTGCTAAGATTCACTGAGTAGTGTCACTTTACATTTTAGGCGTCACAGATGACACCTCCGGTCTACACGGAGCCCTGCTAGTTTGGTCGTCTGACTGGCAGCACCTGCTATCGGATGCTGTGAAGCATCATCACCAGCAGCAGCAATCAAGCACTGTCGCGGATGCCCTGGCCGACATGGACAGATTGGTGCGCGAGAGTCTCGCAATGCGACCAGACGAAATTGAAGATTGCGTCATCAGCGGCGCTTCCGGCTCGTCTATTGTGAGCGGCGGCGCCTCCAGGCAGTCGGTCGTCATCGCCGCCACCGTTGCTGCTGCACTTCCTGCACGTGCAGGACACGACAACTCCTCTGGCGTCGATGAGGAAGATGAGGAACAGCATCTGGTCGATTTGAGCACAATGACCTTCACTGAGCAGCAGCCTTCTCAGCAGCATCAGCAACAATCGCGTCACAAGCAACCACCCGTAGTGCCGAGGCGGCACAATCACGACAAGGAGCCGAATAATAATCAGAACAATAGCGGCGACAATAATTCTCATCAGGATAGTAGGAATAGAAAGAATCATCGCCTCAGTTTGGGTGCCGTGTCGCCTGTGCGTTTAGCGCCCTACAGGGACACCATGATCTGATCTGACACCACTAACTGATTCATTAACTTGCTACAGCGGAGCTGAATATTTTTATATCATTTTTTATATGTAAATAACCGTTTTATCATGACAAGTTGTCTTATAAACTAGACTTATTACTACTGAGTAGTGTCCTCTGATTGTTTTGACTTATTGCTGTATATTAATCCGACAATTCCGTCATATCGCTATCGATAATTAGTGCAATTTTCCACTGTTGTAAATAAACATCTGGTAACTATAATTATTTTTATATTATAGTAGTCTGCTATGTTTTTTTGCTGTTTTTTATTTAAATTTAGTAACATTCCCACTTTGATAGAGACTTTCTATCGTCGATATTTGCTGCACTATTTTCCACACTTTTAAATGTAATAAATATTTTAAAACAACTATTTTTTGTACTTATGCTTGTTCTATTTTGGTTTCAATGGAACTACAGAACAGATTTTGTGTATTTTCGTTTTTTATTTACATATAATCTACTATTGTTTAGACTTAAATAACTTAGATTTGTCTTTACTCTCGACTCGATAAAAACCAGTTTTTTCTGTCCATTTTGCACTCTTACTATTAGTAGTATTAATACAACAGACGAGTTGTCTCAAAGCTGACTTACTGCCACCACTTCTAGGCAGCGCGTTAATAATTTGCGTTTTGTTGAATGCTTCCAAAGCTAACTTGTTATTTAGTTTGTTTTATTATTGCTGAAAAATAATACTAGCTAAACTGATACATATATTAGAGACCTAAAGAGAATCGCAACTAACACTCATTAGAATTGAAAAATCATCGGCATGTTTACTATATGATTTGTTATAGTTTCATAGATTTGTTAGCCTTATAAATTGTATATTAGTTATACAACCCTGTATATTAGCGATAAACAACCCTGTATATTAGCTATAAACAACCCTGTATATTAGCGATAAACAACCCTTGTATATTAGCGATAAACAACCCTGTATATTAGCTATAAACAACCCTTGTATATTAGCGATAAACAACCCTGTATATTAGCTATAAACAACCCTGTATATTAGCTATAAACAACCCTGTATATTAGCTATAAACAACCCTGTATATTAGCGATAAACAACCCTGTATATTAGCGATAAACAACCCTGTATATTAGCTATAAACAACCCTTGTATATTAGCGATAAACAACCCTGTATATTAGCTATAAACAACCCTGTATATTAGTTATAAACAAATTTAAGACACCTCAAATTTAATTTAATACAAATTAATACTAATACTAATACTAATTATTACAAATAATTACAACTAATTACAACTAAAACAACTAATTAATACAAATTTAATACAAATTTATTACTAAACAGCAATATTATAAACAACCCTGTATATTAGCTATAAACAACCCTTTTATATAAGCTATAAACAACGCTGTATATTAGTTATAAACAACCCTGTATATTAGCTATAATCAGCCCTGTATATTAGCTATAAATAACCCTATATTAGCTATAAACAGGCCTGTAAGTTCTGTAAACAACCCTGCATATTAGCTACAAACAACCCTGTATATTCGCCATAAAGGGTCGTGCAAACTGAGGATAAATATAACTTTATAAAATTTAACCGCATTCGGCGTCGGAAATGGTTACAGTGTTATGATCCACTACTGCACTTAATAATCCCCATGCCTGGCCTCATTAACCTGACATTAGCCTCAGCTCTAGTGCGTGGCGGCGCCATTGTGCCAGCTATTCCGCTGCGCAGTCTCTGCCGACGCCTCTGCAGTCGAGAAGGTGACAACGATGATCGCGTTGAAAATGACAAATTTAATGGCATAATTCCTATGGAACAGGTGCGAGTGAGTCATATGACTTCCGGTGGGCCGGGCGGTCAGCATGTCAACAAGACGCAGAGTAAAGTTGAAGTGCGACTGCACTTGAGTAGCGCAACTTTTATTAGCGAACCGGTGAAAGCTCAAATTAGGTCGATGCAGGTGAGCAGGGTTATTAGTTGTCTCAGAATGGGAGCAGTCGTCTTAAATAAAATATTAATCGTCTTAACCTTACGTCGTACATTTGGTTGTAAATATGCATACTCTTATTTTTACAATGAATTTATACTCATAATTAAACTAGGCCAGCCGAGTCAACAAATCCGACTGGCTCATAGTGACCTCGGAGCGAACCAAACGCCAGGTGCTTAACCAGACCGACTGTCTGGACAAACTTCGCACATTTATTCGCCAAGCTGAAGCTGCCTTGCGGCCGCGGCCGCCGCCATCACCTGAGGTGTCAGCGGCGCTAGCCCGGCGCCGTCAGCTTGCAACGGAGCGTCGGCTAGCCGGTAAAAGTCGCCGATCGATGGACAAGGTGTCGCGTAGAGGAGGAGGGTCCACTGACTGGGCGTAAAACCGTTTTTCATTGTGCATTAAAATATTATAGCTACTTCGATTCATATTCGAGTACATTAATTTGCGTATTTTGATTATCTTATATTTGCCGTGTTTACTTGTACAGCTGTAAAAAGTAGGCTGTAACTTGTGCCGAGCAAATAAAAGATGCGATCGTAACTTAACTATACGTGTAAATTCGATTCTTCAAAGGTCTTGCCTTTATTTTCAAAATTGTACGTAACGTACTTACAAGGTTCCCCTTTTGTGCTTCATTTTAATCTTTAAGTACATATTTACATATAGCTCGTACATGTATAGCAGAGGATGCTAACCTCTTCCAGTGTACTACTGATTCTACATGTTCTACACGTACATGTATTTACGATCGTAGGATGTGAAGAAGCACGAATCACGTAATGCAGTAATTAGATGTTTTGTCATAAAAAATTACTCCTAATTAATTCTTATTTTTAGACGTATCCACTTTACGATGTCAAGGGAACGAGACAAGGAAAAGCAAACGGAAGTGATTAAATTAAATTTCTTTTGATGCAACTGATTTTGGGTTTAGCTTTAAAGTGATATTTAGTACCCGTAGGTTGCTTTTGTTTCACATCCTGCTTACGCAATTCGGTCAGGCAAATCAAAGACGATTGAGCAGCATGGTAAGCTTCGCAGAAGTTACTGGGTAGCTCAAGGATAATCTCAGGTAGCTCATAATCGCGAAGAACATTTTGAAGCAAATTAATTATTTTTTATGTATGAGCTGGGATAATAACTAAGAAAATCACCAGAAACATTAAAACATAGACAAAAAAGATATTTAACATTCCTAAATGTAGAAAAAATTAAGTTCAGCTTAAGATCCTTGTTTGCTTAAGGGAGCATCAGCATGTTTTCTAACATTACCCTCCCGCGTAGTTGGACATTTCGTTTTTAACGACACCTTCCAAAATATAGAGAAAAACAGCTGATCTTTATTTTCCAATTTAAAAACAGAAAATGTTTTCTTTTTAGAATGAAGAGATTGAATGAATTAGGTAATTGATTTTGCTTGTGTATCTGTAGGCTTAGCTCTACTTATTACGGCATTGCGCATCATAGATAGAACAAATAATATTTTTGTAAATTGCTCCCAAGGCTACTATTAATGTTTTGTTAGTTTTTCTAGCACTAATATCAAGACTAACTGCGTCATTCGACATTTCGTCTTTCAAAATCAAAACGCCTAGGCCTACCTACATACACATATATAGTCTATTAATATAATTATTCATATTAACATTACCTTTTTTAATTAGTCTGTATAACTGAATTCATGGCATCCTCTTGCTGTGGTGTAAAAAAGGCCAAGCTCAATGGAGTTGATGCTCAGGATGTTCTAAATGAAGGTGGTCATAATTCCAATGGATCTCTTCTGCCATATGATGTTGGCGAAAATAGCGTTGCTAGAAAGGAAATGTGCTATTACTGTTTTGATGTCCTTCGAAATGGTCTTGGAATGAGCAATGGAGAGCCTCTGACGAACCCAACAACTTTTTCAAATGAAGCATTGTAAGTTCTATATATATATTATACTAGTAAAATTTGTAACTGTTTCACTGTTAAATGTTGATAAATATATCTTAGGCAATAATAGATAAACCAGGCTCCTAGCCCTAGCATTGTTATTGTATTTCTTTAGATCAGCTTTGTTGCCCCCTCCCCTAGTCAAAAACAGCTTTTAATAAGATTGAATTAGGCCTATGTTTATTTAAATTTATTATTAAAAGTAATAGAAATTGCAAACATTGGCTATAGCTTTATAGGAAAAATAGAGCAAAATGTTTGCTTTCTATAATCCCTTTGTGCATTTTAGCTTAATGTTAAATTCTATATTTCTAGGCGATATAATAAATATCTATAGTTACAAAAGTTCTGGTAGGCCTATATACAATGGTTCTAAGATATACTTGTCATATAATCATGGCATATATAGACTATACTATATACCATATAGTATATGGCAAAATCCAAAAATTGGGGGAAGTTTTTTGAAAATTCCCATAAGGATTAGAAAATTGCATTTTATTCAGCTTCTACTAAAGCAATTTGGAAATTCTTTTTTTCCTGCATATACACCACAATGATACATATTTAAGTGTAATTTCATTGTTCTTTGTTGCCTTATAAGCCTACAGGAAGCATTTGATTTGAATGCTAGGTTTATATTTTGTAGTACCATTTTTCACTTAAAATTTTTAAGTCTAAGTATAGGCATATTACATACACTAATACTATGCAAGTTGATATTTAAATGAAAAAAAAGTTAAAGAATATTTTGCAACAAGGAATTAGCAGTATATTTACTTTTAGAGAAAAATGTTTGCTGGCAAACTTTGCACTTTAAATTAGTATGATTTTCACGAGTTTATGTGGTTTTAGAAAAACTTAGAAATACTTTATTTTTTGAATAAAAAAAATAAAACACAGATTACTTTTTGTTTTGTAAGTATTAAAAAATTAGCCTTCTCTCTGGTCTAAGTCTTAAAATTAATTGTTTATTAATGAAAAAAGTGAAACAAAAAATTGCAAATCAGTCAACTTAGACTTTTAAAATGCTTTTTTGTGGTTTTTTACTTATATGCTCAGCAATGTAAAGCATGAAAACAATAGTTTTTATCTAGAAATATTTTTTAATACTTATCTGTCTTTCAAAAAGCTTTTTTACATACATTACCTTCCATTGAATGTCCACAGATTTGTCTTACCATTTTATCCCATGTTTTTGGATTTCGCCATATGCCTAAAAATTTGGGCATGCATTGGCTTTGCATACCTAAAGTTAGGTATGTACAATTGGCATGCATGACTCTTAAGAAATTAGTGTACATGCACACCTGGCATGCATTTCATAGAGTCATATGGAAGATTTAGTGTTAGTAATTGAAATATTGATTAAAAGATTGAAATATGCATCTTTCAGCATAAACTTTAAACTTTCTGGCTTTTAAACTCATTAAAACAACTGTTTGTGCATATCAATTTTCTACTATAAATAATATAAACAAGAAAGATAAATATTCAACCCAAAAAGGATCCTTTATCTTAAAAAGGTCATTTATTGTCACAATACTGGTCTATATTTGAGAGTGCAGGTATGAACTCAATTTTTTGGCATACATTTGTAACTCTTCAATTTTTTGTTCAGGTATGCACCCGGCATGATCCAGACTATAGTATACAGGGATTCCTAATAGGCCTTATACTTGTATATAATCATAGCATAGATTAAGAAGCAATCTAGTGCGGCCCCCTTCGGGGCGCCCAATAAGAAAGGAGCAAAAATAGTTCATGGAAAACAATAAAAAAACACATTTTCTTAAACACTAATTCCTTCTTCACATTTTAAAAATCACCTTATTCGTGTAAAATTGTCACGGACTAAGATGTTTGCAAAATTAAAAAATCACTTTTTCTCTAAAATTAACAAACAGTCAACAAAATATCGTTTCCCTAAATAGAAAATATTCCTAAGACAGCAAGCAACCCCCTCCAAAAGTGAACAATCGCAGATAGCAAGCATCCTCTAATGCTCATAGCAAGAATCACCACAGATAGCAAGCATCTGCAGATTAGCAAGCACCCCCCAGATATTATAGAAGCATCCACCCAGATAGCAAGCATTCTGCAGATAGCAAGCACCCCCAGATATTATAGAAGCATCCTGCAGATAGCAAGCACCCCCCAGATATTATAGAAGCATCCACCCAGATAGCAAGCATCCTGCAGATAGCAAGAATCCCTAAATAGCAAGCATCCTGCAGATAGCAAGAATCCCTGAATAGCAAGCATCCCTGGATAGAAAGAATCCCATGCATGTAGCCAGTACCCCCTCTCCCAAATAGCAAGTATCCCCCCTCGAGAGCAAGCATCCACGAGACAGCAAGTAGCTAGTGCAAATGTTACTTCCGCTAATGCAATAATCGCTTTCTCAGGTTGTGCAACAATCCACGTCTCAGCGAGCGCAATAATCTCTTTTTTAGACAGCGCAGTAATCAGCTTCTCAGCTAGTGCAATAATCCTTGGTTTATTAATAGCAATAATCCTTGATTAATCAAGTGCAATAATCCTTGGTTTATCAAGTGCAATAATCCTTGGTTTATCAAGTGCAGTAATCTTTGGCTTATAAAGTGCAATAATCCTTGGTTTATCAAGTGCAATAATCCTTTGTTTATCAAGTGCAATAATCCTTGGTTTATCAAGTGCAATAATCCTTGGTTTATTAAGTGCAATAATCCTTGGTTTATTAAGTGCAATAATCCTTGGTTTATCTAGCGCAGTAATCCTTGGCTTATCAGGTGCAATAATCCTTGGTTTATCAAGTGCAATATTTGTTTATCAAGTGCAATAATCCTTGGTTTATCAAGTGAAATAATCCTTGGTTTATCAAGTGCAATAATCCTTGGCTTATCAACTGCAATAATCCTTGGTTTATCAAGCGCAGTAATCTTTGGCCTATCAAGTGCAATAATCCTTGGTTTATCAAGTGCAGTAATCCTTGGCCTATCAAGTGCAATAATCCTTGGTTTATCAAGTGCAATAATCCTTGGTTTATCAAGTGTAATAATCCTTGGTTTATCAAGTGCAATAATCCTTGGCTTATCAACTGCAATAATCCTTGGTTTATCAAGTGCAATAATCCTTGGTTTATCAAGCGCAGTAATCCTTGGCCTATCAAGTGCAATAATCCTTGGCTTATCAAGTGCAATAATCCTTGGTTTATCAAGTGCAATAATCCTTGGTTTATCAAGTGCAGTAATCCTTGGCCTATCAAGTGCAATAATCCTTGGTTTGCCAAGAGCAATAATCCTTAGTTTATCGAGTGCAGTAATCCTTAGTTTTCCAAGTGCAGTAATCCTTGGTTTATTAAGAGCAATAATCCTTGGCTTATCGAGTGCAGTAATCCTTGGTTTGCCAAGAGCAATAATCCTTGGTTTATCAAGTGCAATAATCCTTGGTTTATCAAGTGCAATAATCCTTGGTTTATCAAGTGCAATAATCCTTGGTTTATCAGATGCAATAATTTTTGGCTTATCAACTGCAATAATCCTTGGTTTATCAAGTGCAATAATCCTTGGCTTATCAAGTGCAATAATCCTTGGTTTATCAAGTGCAATAATCCTTGGTTTATCAAGTGCAATAATCCTTGGTTTATCAGATGCAATAATTTTTGGCTTATCAACTGCAATAATCCTTGGTTTATCAAGTGCAATAATCCTTGGCTTATCAAGTGCAATAATCCTTGGTTTATCAAGTGCAATAATCCTTGGTTTATCAAGCGCAGTAATCTTTGGCCTATCAAGTGCAATAATCCTTTGTTTATCAAGTGCAATAATCCTTGGTTTATCAAGTGCAATAATCTTTGGTTTATCAGATGCAATAATCCTTGGCTTATCAACTGCAATAATCATTGGTTTATCAAGTGCAATAATCCTTGGCTTATCAAGTGCAATAATCCTTGGTTTATCAAGTGCAATAATCCTTGGTTTATCAAGCGCAGTAATTTTTGGCCTATCAAGTGCAATAATCCTTGGTTTATCAAGTGCAGTAATCCTTGGCCTATCAAGTGCAATAATCCTTGGTTTATCAAGTGCAATAGTCTTTGGTTTATCGAGTGCAGTAATCCTTAGTTTTCCAAGTGCAGTAATCCTTGGTTTATTAAGAGCAATAATCCTTGGTTTATCGAGTGGAGTAGTCCTTGGTTTATTAATATCAATAATCCTTGAATAATCCAGTGCATTAATCCTTGGCTTATCAAGTGCAACATTCTTTACTATCAAGTGCAATAATCCATGGCTTATCAAGTGCAATAATCCTTGGCTTATCAAGTGCAATAATCCTTGGTTTATCAAGTGCAATAATCCTTTGTTTATCAAGTGCAATAATCCTTTGTTTATCAAGTGCAATAATCCTTTGTTTATCAAGTGCAATAATCCTTGGTTTATCAAGCGCAGTAATCCTTGGCTTATCAAGTGCAATAATCCTTGGTTTATCAAGTGCAATAATCCTTGGTTTATCAAGCGCAGTAATCTTTGGCCTATCAAGTGCAATAATCCTTGGTTTATCAAGTGCAGTAATCCTTGGCCTATCAAGTGCAATATTCCTTGGTTTATCAAGTGCAATAGTCCTTGGTTTATCGAGTGCAGTAATCCTTGGTTTTCCAAGTGCAATAATCCTTGGCTTCTTGAGTGCAGTAATCCTTGGTTTGCCAAGAGCAATAGTCCTTGGTTTATCGAGTGCAGTAATCCTTGGTTTTCCAAGTGCAGTAATCCTTGGTTTATTAATAGCAATAATCCTTGGCTTCTTGAGTGCAGTAATCCTTGGTTTGCCAAGAGCAATAGTCCTTGGTTTATCGAGTGCAGTAATCCTTGGTTTTCCAAGTGCAATAATCCTTGGCTTCTTGAGTGCAGTAATCCTTGGTTTGCCAAGAGCAATAGTCCTTGGTTTATCGAGTGCAGTAATCCTTGGTTTTCCAAGTGCAGTAATCCTTGGTTTATTAATAGCAATAATCCTTGGCTTCTTGAGTGCAGTAATCCTTGGTTTGCCAAGAGCAATAGTCCTTGGTTTATCGAGTGCAGTAGTCCTTGGTTTATTAATAGCAATAATCCTTGGCTTATCGAGTGCAGTAATCTAAGTGTTTTTATTTAGTCCTTTAATAAAACCTTTTAATAAAAAAATTTACACTACTACTTTTAAACTACTTAGATTCGAACCTAGGTCGCTGCATTAGCAGTCTGGTCTGTTCAGCTCTAGGCTAGCTCTCATCGAAGTTATCAGTGATGTTGTACCACTTATATAATTCAACACTCACACCAAGTCAGGTAGAGTAAAAAGTCTCACGAAGCAGTTATGACATAATCAATTTCTTAGGCAAGTCAGTACCAGTGTCTATGAAAGTTTACAATATGGTTACGTAATATAAATTCAGTACTGCGCTATGCTTTCACACTCAAAGCTGTGACGCAATTCAATTGAGTGTCAAATTCAGCCAGTACACAGACGATAAATAAAGTGTATTGTGATGTAATCTATTTCAGAATCAGAATTCAACCAGTCAGTTTTTCTGCTAGCATTCTTATGATGCATTTCAAGTCGAAAGAGCTGCTTGACCTTTGCAAAAAAGCATGTTTTTCGAATATTAAATCCCTTTAGCATCAAGCAATTTCTTAGCCACGATGCATGTACTGTCACAGGAAAATTTCTGATCAAACAGTGCAAGTTCGAAGAAAATCGGTTGAGCCGTTTTTGCTAAAATCGATCACACACACACACATACACACACACACATACCGACAGACCATTTTTAGTATATGGATCTATAGTGTATGCAGCAAACAACTTTTTGACAAGAATTTTATAAAATATACTGTATAATTATTTGTTAATCTAATTTGCTTTTCCAAATGGATGATTTCTACCAATTATTATGGGTTATGTTGAGATGTTATGGTGAATAGAGGATGTTTTTGTTAAAGGTTGTTTTTTGGTTAAGTTGAGGGTTTATTTAAAATAAAAGTAATAAAATAATACTAATTAATTATTAGTAAAACATTCAAACAAAAATAAAATTTTAATATTGTGCAAAGTTAGTAGTTTAACAAAACCAAAAAAAATATATTTATATTAAATAGAAATCTTTGTTAAGCATAATATAATTCATGCAAATTTTTGCTATGCAATACTATTTAAATTTTCATTATTATAATATTATTTTTAACCTTAACATATTCTTAGTCAAAGCAACTAGTTTTTTTTAACAAAATATTTTTAACCAGTTGCAGGTTTATAGGTTAAAACATAGAAACAATGCACAGATGATACATAGGCAGATATATTCAATGTTTTCCTTCTAATTAGGCAATCTGCTATTTCCAATAAATATGTACTTCTTAATTGTAGAATTTTTTCATGTCAAAGTCCAAAGTTTTCAGCTTTCTCTTATTTAAATTAAATATCTCAAAATCTCAATTGAATCTTGTATTGTATCATCAAAAATATTGAATCTTGAAAATCTCAAAAGTTTAATATCATCCAACCCCTATCAATTTTGTGACTTACCCTTGGTCTACAATTTACACCAGCCAGCAGCTAGGCATGTATGGTATAATGTAAGAAAGATTAGTTTCCACATTTGAAAAGTACAAATTTTTACATTTGACAGGTGTGTTGTATAAGAAACAAATAAAAAGCTGCGATGTAACATTTTAATTGTAAAAAGTTCATTGTGTACTTTCAAACATAAAGCATATCACTAATATTAGACCTCCCTCTTACTTCGTAGCCCACTGTTCGTCACGTGGAAGATTGGTCGCGATCGTCGACTTCGTGGCTGCATTGGCACCTTCAGCAACTTGGACCTGCACGCCGGTCTGCGCGAGTACGCGATTAGCAGCGCCTTGAAGGACTCGCGGTTTGCCCCTGTGTCCAAGGACGAAGTGGCCAGGCTGCACTGTTCGGTGTCAATTCTAACTAACTTTGAGGACGCTCGCGACTATCGCGACTGGGTGATCGGCGTGCACGGCATCCGGATTGAGTTTGCCGGGGAGAGGGGGCAGCGCAAGACGGCCACGTACCTGCCCGAGGTGGCCAAGGAGCAGAGTGAGTTTCGAATGAGTTTAGCCAAATTGCATTTGCGGCCAGAGCACCAATTTTGTATTGTTTAATTGTTCAATTGATCTTTTCTTCATCTTCCAATACCTAGTTTGTAGAATGTGTAGGAAAAATAACTGTCAGCAGTTTAACTGTTATCATTTTTGCAGTACATGTATTTGAAGTACAATGGGGTTTCTTCCCGGTTTAGGCCCTTGCGGATTACCTTAAGTCTCGAGCCTCTTCAGAGGGAAGTTCTCTCAAATCTCAGTAGCGTAGGTAATGCTGCCACCAGTCCCTTCAGGTCTCGGCCTTCGGTGAGGTGAGCTTCCCGTCGGAACGAAATAACGAAGTCAACGAACACAGCACCTAGTGCAGAATTGCAGCTCAACGTACTAGGCGTCTCGTCAGCAGTTCCGGCCGGGCTAGGTTGGTAAAGGGGGGGGGGGCTGAGTTAGCCTCTCGTTCGGGCTGGCTTGGTCGGGTCTCAGACAGACCAATAAGAACGGATTCAATAAACGCAGTCGGGCGCTCAGTTCAGACGCTAACGCACACGGGTCTTAGAACTCGGGAATCAAGAACTCCTTGACGGAAACAAGGGGGAGAGAGCTCCTATTTATAGCCGGGAAACACCCGCGCACAAGACCTCGTGACTTGTTCGATTTTTAGAACTGACGTCACTCGAGAGTCTCGGGCAGGGTACAAGCGCGCGGAAGACCTCGTGACTTGTTCTATTTTTAGAACTGACGTCACTTGAGAGTCCCCCGGCAGAGTGCACATGGCTGTGACTCAGTTGCTATTTTTAGCAACATGAGTCACTCCTCTCCTTAGAGAAGGGAGGGGTCCGAAAGCATGTGACTCACCCGGTAAACAGGGCCTCTGTGCCTCTGTATATGCATGACAGAGGAAAACAGGATGGAAGCGAAACAGAGACAGCCCACAGTCGAGAGACTGAGGGCTGAGAACGGAAACGCAGCAGGGCGGAAAGGACACGGGGGCAACAGGCAAGCGAAAGGAGGGCGGGAAGCTGACCAGCGGCAGACAGCAACCCAAAGGGAGGGCAAGGGAACGGCTGACAAGGGCGACGCCTAACCACAAACTAGCGGCTCACTACATATTTTTGGTCTGGAGGTGGAGGTATGGAGGTCACATCAGTTACAATTCAAATTGTGATAGTAAATTGTCGTGCGAAAATAGAAATATAATAAAAACAAAAGGAGGAATCAAGAGACAATGAAACTTGCGTTGGATTTTACTCGGTAGAAATTGGATTTCACTAATTGGTAACCAATTACCATTGGACTGCGTCTGAGAGCATGATACTGCCTTCTGCGATTGCGAAACTGACTGAACACCCGTTGACAACGCAATCGTGACAAGAATTGCTTAATAGCTATTGCGAACAACTCACTAGTGACTTTTGGGACTCTGGTGCCACTCTTGAGATTTTTTAACGACTGAAACGACTGCAGTGCGATGGATAGGTGACCGCGAAAAAGTCACGTGCTAGCGCTTAACTTCCTACTAACTCAAGTAGACTAAACAGAGTTGTGATAAATGCGAAATGCGATTCAAATTCATAAAGTGACACAGATGCGCTTAAGACGCAACTCAGATTTAGACGGCGCGCCTCAGATACGACTCTACAATAAAACGTCTCAAATCGACTCTTAGGCGACTCTGTCGTCTTTGACGACTTTTTGGAGACTTGTAGCGTGACATCTCGTCGTTTTAGACTAAAGTCGCCTATAGTCACTTCTTTCATACTTTACCTGTGCTGCCTGCAACTGCAGCGACTCTGGGACGCTTCTAAGGCACCGTTTTCATCATGGCAGGAATTGATATAGTCTATATATTATACTAATAAATAGCAAATTTGATTTTACAAGACTCACGATTAGTTGCAGTTAATTTCATTCATCTTTACGTGCAGACTGGGACCACGTTGAGGCCATCGATTCGCTGCTGCGCAAGGGCGGCTACAGGGCCGCCATCACCGAGGACGTGCGGGCCGGGCTGCGCGTTACCCGCTACCGCTCCGAGAAGGTCACGGTGTCCTACGCCGAATATATGCACTCTAAGCAAAATGGCTATCACGTCTGACGAACGGCCGAACTAGTGTGCCGAGTGAATTGCTGGCAGGGTTAACTAACTGTAACTCAAACTATATATAATACTGACGGTTTGTTTAAAATAGCAAGCAATGCTTAATCAAATCCTTAAATAAGTGTTTTCTTAGTTCAATTTCGATTCAATTATTTACTTTAACTACTTATTATATTAGTAGTATAAGTAGTATAAGAAAAATCAAATTTTTACTGTAAATTTTTATTTCTCTGCTAACATTCGTTGAAGTTGTTGAGTTCTTTTTGTTATAATTGCAGGAGTTTCAGTTTTCAAATTGTTGCGCTGTAAAATATTCATATATAGATAACATCGAGTTCTTTTAGTCACTAATGCAATTTTGGTCTCAATTCTGACCTTTGAAACTTAGCAAATATATAATTTTTTCGAAAGTGCCCACAAAACTGTCCTGTAATGCGTTAAATTCTTTTTGTAAACATTTGCTATTCTAATATTCATTACGAGCGTAATTGTATATGCATTGCTATTAGCAATACATGCGCAACCTTGGGAATCACTCGGCCGTTTCTATTGGCAACACACGCATGTAAGTCGCTATTGGCTGAGAGCAGTCACGTGACTACTATTCCGTCCAATAGCGACTTACATGTGTGTGTTGCCTATAGAAACGGCCGGGTGAATCCCTAGGTTGCGCCCAAACATGATTGCTAATACTGCGGTAGCAAGACGTTTATATTTGTATAATGTATTGTTGAAGTTGTTACTTTAATCAGCTGTTTACGTTATTGTACTCCAAGTAGCACAACTTAATTTTTCGCTGTTTTGTTTTCCATGATGTCATTTTACTATACTATATAGTTGATAATAAGAAATTAGGATTTAAAACTTCAGGCGAACTAAATACTTAACACAGTTAAAGTGCATCCAGACTTGAACACGAGACACCCCATCTGTCCAGTTGTTTTGGCTCGGGGTCTAACTTGAACTAAGGCTTTTTAATCGGGGGTTTGGAACTATCGCTTAGAGTAGTTGGCTCATCGGGATCATAAAATGTGATAAAAAGGCTTGATTTAAGCGAATCGGTTTAAATGTTCTTGTGGTGCGGTTGATGGTGTTTTAGTGCTAGACTGATTACACAAATGGGTTAAGCGGAAAGTGGTTTTTGGCGTTTGGTTAGAGCAGCTTTACTCGTACTATATATTGAATACCTAACTAAGAGGTCAAGCTATAGGCCTATTACGCTCGTATTTTAACTGGAAATTTTGTGAAATTGTAGTAAAATATATAACACAAACAAAGATGAAAAGCAACAACACTAAATACTTTTGTGTAGCAGTTTTTAGTTTCTAAAGTAAGCAACGATGCCTCGCCCTCTAGGCTTTCTATTCTTCTTCAGTTTTTTATTAGACTAGATAAAAGTTGCTTTCAGCTTTGAATTTGAAAATTAGTTAATCTAACTGAATTTATTTATAATGATTTTGGCGCACTCTCCCATGCTTTATTTTTTTCCTTGTGTGTCGGCTTCTCTGTTTATTAGGTTTGTTTGTATGTTTCTTTGTTTTATCTACACAAATGTTTAAAACATAGTGTCTGAAAAATACAAGTCTAGTTGTAGCTTTCCAATTTGCTAATTGCAGATAAGCACTAACTTAACCAATTGTCAACCAAGAAACCAAAAAGTGCCGCTCAAATTTATTTTTAAAAATTGCTTTTTTTCAAGCAAACACAGGTTTCAACGTTGTTTTTAAAATAAGGTTGAAAACCCATTCGCATCTGCAGATTTGTTTCGCAATGTAGCTCGTTGTTTCAAAATTGCAAGCATATTACAATGCCAACCGACCTCAACTAGCTTTAGTTTCCCAGACAGTGGCGTCGCAGGGAGGGGGCGGAGATGGGGCTGCAGCCTCAGGGTGACCACCCTCCCGTCCATCCGGGGGTGACCCCATAAATTTTGTTTATTAGTTTTTCTGATATTTCAGCGTAATGCGTTGCTTTGATTATAAAAATTCGCCGGTAAAGGTGACCAATGACCACCCAACCCTGCACCCACTTTTCTTCCTCTGGCCACTGTCGTGTCTCTCATTTTCTTTTACTGTCTGCTATCATTCTACCTTATAGCATTCTAATTCTACTTCACCCTATGGAGTTCCCTTTTGTTAAAAAAAAAGCAGAAAGATTGTAGTTAGGGTTTCAGACAAGTGGTTAAGCTCAGCTACTTCCAGCTTTTTTATAGTTACACAGTCTTTTGCCAAAGTATTCATCGGCAGTGTCTGTCCACCTATCCAGAGTGCCATTATTCCAGTTTCAAATTGTTAGTGAACTCTTTTCGAAACTCATACTGTCTGTCTGTCACGCCATTTGAAATATAATAGTGTGTGTGTGACAGAAATAAAACTTTTATCATACAGCCAACCCTGACTGGATTCTCACTATATGCTTCGCCTGCGCGCCTGCGGCTGCACATTGTATAAATTCGTAGATTTGTGAAGACAATGGGGCAATAGAAAATGATAGGTGCCGAGATTCTCAGTCTCTACCCATACCCTTTTCGGCAGTCTATACAAGCGTAAGTGTCTAAAGAAGCTATTATGTAGTTTTAGCTAAAAAAAGAAATTACGAAACCGTAACACTCTAACCTGTCGTGCGGCAGCAGCTGGATGTCCTAGTACAAGTTGGCATGCCGCTGATCTCGTGTTTCTGTCGTAATTGTGTTAAAAACACCTTGTTCGCCCAATCAAATGCATTGCCGCGGGCACGCAGCAACGTATATATAAATGCTGACACACTTTGATAAGTTCTATTAATTATTCCAGCACAATCAGCCTCAAGTTATATTCTTTCAGCTTCTGCTTATTCGTCGAACTCTATCCAGTTTTAACAAAATTGTCCGCTTTCAAAAAGCAGCGTCCCCCATGCAGAACGCTGCATGGCGTCTACTGGCTATTGCAGCTATCGTTAGCTTAGTGCTTCGTAAGTTATTAATTCTGCATCCGTTACCAGTACTGCCGTTGTCAGACACCCAGGAGCCTCAATAATATTCTACCACAATATGAATGAACCACATTTCCAGGGGTGTCGGGACCGGGGGGGAGGGGAGGGCATTGGGGGGCTGGAGCTGCAAGTGCCCTTTTTGAATTTCAAGCTAGTGTCGGCCGGTCTTCGGCTTTGGCTTTTCTGAGTCTTGGAAGCTAGGGTAACCAGCTGATATAATAGTTCATGTTCTCAATCCCATTCCACTACAGTTTTTATCTAATGTGCCTAAGCCTAGTGCTTTTAGTGCAGGGGTCAGCAAACTTTTTACCTCAAGGGCCAGATTCAGAGCAGCTCATGACTGCCCTTCTGGGTCCGCTTCGCTGGGCCCCATAAGCGAAACGCGCGAAAACGAAGCGAAAGTCTCTGATGACTGCGGGCTATAGGAAGAGAGGATAGGGAATAGAGAAGAGAAATACGAGCGCAGGAGAAAGGAGAGGCGAATGAATAAAGGAGAAGAGAGTAGACGAGAAGAGAGATAAAATAGGAGAGGAGAGGGGAGATGAATGAGGAGAGGAGAGTCGAAATATATGAGAGAGGAGAAAAGGACATGAGAGAGGAGGGAAGGGAGAAGAGAATGGAGAGGAAACGGGAGATTAGAGAAGAGGAGAGAGCTGTGAGGAGATGAAAGGACAGGAGAGAGTTGAGGAGACGAGAGGAGAGGATAGGATAGGAAGGAGAGGAGATAGGTGAGATGAGAGGAGAGAAGAGAGGTGAGGAGAGGACATGAGAGGAAAGGAGAATATGAGAAGAGAGAGATGAGGGAAGAGAAAGACAAAAACATCGAGCGGGCCGGATTGCTATTGTGAAGATTCAAAGGACCCAAGGGCCAGATAGAGAGGCTTTGCGGGCCACATTTGGCCCTCAGGCCGGAGTTTGCCAACCCCAGCTTAGTATTTATCCCTTTTACTTTGGCATCTCTGATCGAAATTCCAAGTCCGCGGCAATCCCAAAAATTAAACCGCTTCTGGCGCTGCAACTAAAAGCACTAAAATGGCGTCAGATAACAGAATAAACAGACAGTGCCAAGAGGAACTGAAGGAGGCAGCCAAGAGATCCAGAAAATTACTGGTCTTGCCCTGGCAATTTTCATTCATTTGAGATATTTACTAAATAAATTGATAGTGCAGTGCAGTTGCGCAATGTTTGAATTAGTTAAAAATTTGAACATTTACAGACCTTTGGCCACTTTCAACACAGAAGTGAATATTGGCCTGGTTGTCACCATCAATGTCACAAACTGACATAACAGCAGAAGTTAGGGTGCCCTTAGATTAAAAAAATCATGTGCAAAGTTCCCTCCCGCCAATAGCCCCCCCACTTTGAAATATGTTCCGACACCACTGCACATTTCATTTGTTCCAGGAAATCATGTCGTTTCTTATAAATGCAAATACGATCGAGCATAGCAGGGGCATAGGGCATAGCACAGTATCCCCCCGAATAGCCTAAGATTTTTTTGAAGTATGTTTCTCTATAGGTACTGTATAAAATATAAATGTCCGTTGTGAAAGTAATTTATCCCCCTCCCGGAGAAAACTTCTGGCTACGCTCCTGGAGTATAGCCAAGACAAAAAGTAAGACACAATTAAACGCGTAATACTTAAGCTCCCAATGTGCTGCTCATTATTAAATTCATTTACACATGAGCAGCTCAAAAACGACGCCACATCAGAATGAATTCTCTTTCCGAGAAATCGAATTTCTCGAATCAATCGAATCGACCACCAACTCGCATGGAAAAAAGTTAAGCCAAATGTGGGTTCCAACTACCTTTTTAAATTATAATTAAAGCAAATAGACACGGGCTTATGCTTAAAATACCATAAAACAGATTTTTTTATCAATTGTTAAGTTATAAATATTTTGAATGCCTGCATCATGATATATTCTTACAAGGTATCCTAAATGTGTCCCCAATGTATCCCAAACAGCAATTGCTGCACCTGCAACAACAGCATCTAATGGCGTCGTAGAGTCAACAATTGACATACAGAACACTGCTTATCCATCGACGGAAACTCAACCGAGCACTGCCGAACCGCAGTCTGATCCGACCCCGATGGGACCTCAGCCGAGCACTGCCGAACCGCAGTCTGATTCGACCCCGTCTGGACCTCAGCCGAGCACTGCCGAACCGCAGTCTGATTCGACCCCGTCTGGACCTCAGCCGAGCACTGCCGAACCGCAGTCTGATTCGACCCCGTCTGGACCTCAGCCGAGCACTGCCGAACCGCAGTCTGATTCGACCCCGTCTGGACCTCAGCCGAGCACTGCCGAACAGCAGTCGTATCCGCCTTCGACTGGACCTCAGCCGAGCACTGCCGAACAGCAGTCTGATTCGACCCCGACTGGACCTCAGCCGAGCACTGCCGAACCGCAGTCGTATCCGCCTTCAACTGGACCTCAGCCGAGCACTGCCGAACAGCAGTCTGATTCGACCCCGACTGGACCTCAGCCGAGCACTGCCGAACCGCAGTCGTATCCGCCTTCGACTGGACCTCAGCCGAGCACTGCCGAACCGCAGTCTGATTCGACCCCGTCTGGACCTCAGCCGAGCACTGCCGAACCGCAGTCTGATCCGACCCCGACTGGACCTCAGCCGAGCACTGCCGAACAGCAGTCGTATCCGCCTTCGACTGGACCTCAGCCAAGCACTGCCGAACCGCAGTCTGATTCGACCCCGTCTGGACCTCAGCCGAGCACTGCCGAACAGCAGTCGTATCCGCCTTCGACTGGACCTCAGCCGAGCACTGCCGAACCGCAGTCTGATTCGACCCCGTCTGGACCTCAGCCGAGCACTGCTGAACCGCAGTCTGATCCGACTCCGACTGGACCTCAGCCGAGCACTGCCGAACAGCAGTCTGATCCGAACTCGACTGGACCTCAGCCGAGCACTGCCGAACCGCAGTCTGATTCGACCCCGTCTGGACCTCAGCCGAGCACTGCCGAACCGCAGTCTGATTCGACCCCGTCTGGACCTCAGCCGAGCACTGCCGAACCGCAGTCTGATTCGACCCCGTCTGGACCTCAGCCGAGCACTGCCGAACCGCAGTCTGATCCGACCCCGACTGGACCTCAGCCGAGCACTGTCGAACCGCAGTCTGATTCGACCCCGTCTGGACCTCAGCCGAGCACTGCCGAACAGCAGTCGTATCCGCCTTCAACTGGACCTCAGCCGAGCACTGCCGAACCGCAGTCTGATCCGACCCCGACTGGACTTCAGCCGAGCACTGCCGAACAGCAGTCTGATTCGACCCCGTCTGGACCTCAGCCGAGCACTGCCGAACAGCAGTCTGATTCGACCCCGTCTGGACCTCAGCCGAGCACTGCCGAACAGCAGTCTGATTCGACCCCGTCTGGACCTCAGCCGAGCACTGCCGAACAGCAGTCGTATCCGCCTTCGACTGGACCTCAGCCGAGCACTGCCGAACCGCAGTCTGATCCGACCCCGTCTGGACCTCAGCCGAGCACTGCCGAACCGCAGTCTGATTCGACCCCGTCTGGACCTCAGCCGAGCACTGCCGAACCGCAGTCTGATCCGACCCCGACTGGACCTCAGCCGAGCACTGCCGAACCGCAGTCTGATTCGACCCCGTCTGGACCTCAGCCGAGCACTGCCGAACCGCAGTCTGATCCGACCCCGACTGGACCTCAGCCGAGCACTGCCGAACCGCAGTCTGATTCGACCCCGTCTGGACCTCAGCCGAGCACTGCCGAACAGCAGTCGTATCCGCCTTCAACTGGACCTCAGCCGAGCACTGCCGAACCGCAGTCTGATCCGACCCCGACTGGACCTCAGCCGAGCACTGCCGAACCGCAGTCTGATTCGACCCCGTCTGGACCTCAGCCGAGCACTGCCGAACCGCAGTCTGATTCGACCCCGTCTGGACCTCAGCCGAGCACTGCCGAACAGCAGTCGTATCCGCCTTCAACTGGACCTCAGCCGAGCACTGCCGAACCGCAGTCTGATTCGACCCCGTCTGGACCTCAGCCGAGCACTGCCGAACAGCAGTCGTATCCGCCTTCGACTGGACCTCAGCCGAGCACTGCCGAACTGCAGTCTGATTCGACCCCGTCTGGACCTCAGCCGAGCACTGCCGAACCGCAGTCTGATCCGACCCCGACTGGACCTCAGCCGAGCACTGCCGAACAGCAGTCGTATCCGCCTTCGACTGGACCTCAGCCGAGCACTGCCGAACCGCAGTCTGATTCGACCCCGTCTGGACCTCAGCCGAGCACTGCCGAACAGCAGTCTTATCCATCATCAACTGCTGATGTTCAATCCACCGCTGCTCCTCAGTCAACTGCTGCTCCTCAATCCAGTTCTGATCCCCAGTCTACCGCTGCTCCTCAATCCAGTTCTGATCCTCAGTCTACCGCTGCTCCTCAGTCCAGTTCTGATCCTCAGTCCACCGCTGCTCCTCAATCCAGTTCTGATCCCCAGTCCACCGCTGCTCCTCAATCCAGTTCTGATCCTCAGTCCACCGCTGCTCCTCAGTCCACCGCTGCTCCTCAGTCTACCGCTGCTCCTCAATCCAGTTCTGATCCTCAGTCCTCCGCTCCTTCTCAATCCAGTTCTGATCCTCAGTCCACCGCTGCTCCTCAGTCCACCGCTGCTCCTCAGTCCACCGCTGCTCCTCAGTCCACCGCTGCTCCTCAGTCCACCGCTGCTCCTCAGTCCACTGCTAATCAGCCATCGAGTGCGGCTCTCCAGTCTACTGTAGCAGGTGTCACTACGCTACCACCAGTTGTTGTTGGCACTACTAGTAGCGGCAGTGTTATCGTTGACGCGTCGAAGCTATGCGACAGTGCGCCATGTAAAAATGGGGCCACTTGTCACACTACAGAAACGTACTTTACATGTAGTTGCTTGCCTGGGTACCAAGGATCTCTTTGCGAAATCAGTAAGTTTAATTAATTAATGTTATTTTCAAATAAGTCACGTCTATTCAAGCAGCATATGGAACCATATTTGCCAACCTTACCTGATTCAATATTTATAGATACCGATGACTGCGCACAAATGCCTTGCTTTAGAGGCAGTTGCATTGACCGAGTGAATGCATTTCAGTGCGTTTGCCCCTCTGGCTGGTCAGGCATCGACTGCAACACAGGTAATATTTTTGTATGCATTTTCTTTCTCGGTCTGGGTTGTCTGTATGCAATATAAACACCATATTAACAAAAGCAAATATTAAAATTGTCAATCTATCAGACTTCCTAGAAATTGAAAGCAAACTACAATCCCTATTGCAGACATTGACGAGTGCAGCAGTTCGCCTTGTCACGTCAACGCCATCTGCAGCAACAATCCGGGCTCATTTTCTTGCGCCTGTCGCCCTGGTTACTATGGCGACGGATACACTTGCATTGGTAAGACAAAAATACGCAATTAAAAAATCCGAATAACACTGTAAGTTCTGTACCCGAAAAAACCGTAAATTTGGCAAATTTTCCGACTTACAGAACTGATGACTCTTTCCACTGACAATGGCACAAAGCTGACGACATACGACTTCAACAACTACACGGTCAGCTACATCACAATTGAAACTGAAGCTCCCTTCATCATCGGATCACAGGAGAGCACTGTATGCAAGGTATGCAGACTCAAGCCATTAACTTGTTGGACTATTCAAATCGAACCATTTTGCTAGCTAATTTACGCAATCCACACGAAATTAATACAGATTTCCAAAGACGGCTACCTGTCCTTTTCGGATCCACCGTACCAGCTGACCTGGCCTACCTGGTACACCTACCTGGTCAAGCCGATGGTGTTTCCCTATTGGTCCTACCGGTATTCGTTCGCCTACCCAGACTCCGCCGTCTACTACGAGTTGCTGGACAGCTCACAGCACAGTAACACGCAGAACTGGAAAAAGGTTGTGGAAATTATTACCAGCTTCAGCGGAGGCGATACCTACAATCCGCTGAATGCACTCATCGTCACCTGGAATAAGATGCAGCCGTACAGCTATTACGTTTACTACTGTAATCGCTACTGCAACTACTACTATAAACAGCTGGGGTACAGCTGGGCTCAATACTACTGCAAGTACTGCGATCCCAAGCAGGAGGTAAGACAGGCCCTTCAGTCTTGCATAATATATGCCTCGCCATCGTTTTAATATGGGTAGGCAACAGTGTAGGTTCTACTGCGTAGGTAGAAAAGTAAATGTACCGTATTATGTTGGGTGCCTTGCAATAGAAATATTAAATTTTATTAAGTAGAATCAAACTCCTGCAAACTCCCGCAGCACATCAGCTTCCAAGCAATCGTCACCAGAAACGAGAGCCACTCCTTCGTCATCTTTAACTACGGACAGTTCGAGATGAGCGAGTGGCGCTGGCGGTACTTCTACGTCGCGGCAGGCTTCACCGACGGTTACCAGAAATTCGACAGGTTGCCCTTTAGCTACTACTGGTGGCGCAGCAATTATGTCACCGACAATAAGGTCATGGGCAATGTCGGTAAAGTCGGAAGACATGTAAGGATAATGGCGGACTCCATCCCTCCTAGCGACAAGCTCAAGTGCAAAAAATGGATGGACAACGAGCGCAAACGACCTCTTACGACGAAGTTGAGCTGCCGCACTTGCCCTCGAGACATGCGCCAAGCGGTGTTGGACTGGCGCTACTGGCCATATGAGTACTCTTGCGACAAGAAAAACCAGAATGAGAAAGGAAACTATAAGCTCACCATGTGCTTCCGAGGCAGATTTGAGTGCGTGCAGGACTTTACAAATCCGCCAGTATGTCCTTATCCGTGGTGGAACTGGTACTGCAACCGGTTCATGCGGTGTCAGTTCTACGCTGCGCCAAGATGTTGCTACAAGCTCAAGGTACACTGGAAGAAGGACGGCCAACTCGTGGATTACTGCGACGCCGGCTACTCGGTGTGGAGCATGCGCTGGCGGTTGCGCAACATCATGTTCGACAGACGCCAGAGTGGCTCCTTAATCAAGAGTACTGTGCAAGGAGCGGGACACAGCATGATTCTGGAGAGAACGAACCAGAACTACTGGTGGTGGATCAAGTACGACGAGCAGCTCAGAAACGAGACGTATGGCTATGACGTTTGCCGAGCGGGCAAGGTGATTGGAAAGTACAAGAAGTTCCGGCCAAAGTGCAACAGTCGAGACTACACCGAACCGGCTTGGGGTGAGCAAACAGGCTGAACTTGTCATTTTAGCTTAGCAATAGTTTACTACTAAGTCTTAACTGATTCTTTCAATTTACGAAACAGGTTTCAATCGAGGTGATCCTCACATTAGCACTATCGACGGAATCACGTACTCCTTCAATGGCTTGTGCGAGTACTACATGATCAGGAACAGCTCGCAGAGTGCTCCTATGCTCGAGTTGCAAGCCAGAACGGGTCTGGCAAAGTCACTCAATCCGAATGTCACCGCATCGGCTACCGTTTTCATCGGATTTGCGCTCAAGGCCGGCTCCAACAACTGTTCCATTTCTGTTCTGCTTAACACGAGCTCAAACGACCTGGACGTGTACAAAGACAACGAGTTGCTGGGCAGTGTGCTCACGTACTTCTCCGAACAGGAGAACTCCACAACCATCGAAAAGTACACACTGAAGTCAAACGACAACAAGAGCATCAGCATCAGCGAGTCGGACACTGGCTTCTCCGTGACCGTCGACAGAGTTCTTAGTCTGCTGCAGGCATCGGTGCAGCTCGACCAGCTGAGACACGCCAGCGAAGTGGAAGGACTCATGGGCAACTTCAACGGAAACAAAACTGACGACTTCAAGCTACGAAACGGCACCCTCTTTCCTGGAAACAGCTCGGAGCGAGACCTGTTCCACTTCGGTCAGAGCTGGGCGCTGCAGTCGAGCGACGTGAGTCACTTCCCGTATCCAGCGGGAAAGACTCGAGCGGACTTCTGTAACATGTCCTTCGTTCCGGTGTTTGTCGAGGACTACAAGGATAACTTGTTGGACCTGTTCCACAACAACTCGGAGCTTATGACGTCGGCAAACAAGGTAAGTCGGCACTTTGTAGACAATCACACTATTGGCTGCTCAATATCACATTGCATTCAATACTAAATGCTTTGATGTTGCAGACTTGCTGGAACGCAGAGCAGTCCATCTACTTGAGCTGCATGTACGACGCAGCACAACTGCAGTCACTCGACGCTGCAGAAGAAGCTTCGTTGGCGGTCAGCCAGGAGGTGTCGGCAAAGGCGGTGGCCTCAAACTTTGCTCCAGAGTTTAACATGCCTACAAACATCACGATCCACTCGTCGACAACTTTCAACTTGACCATCAACGTCACCGACAAAGACGGAAATCCTATCGTGTTGAGCATCCAGGAGCCCAGCAACGACACTTCGATGTGGCTCGACGGCAACATGCTGGTGTGGCAAGTCGGCATAAACATCAGCGCCTTCAACTTGACGATCGTGGCCACTGACTCGATGGGAGCACCGACTTCTTGGACGCCAGTCGTCTTGTACATCGACTGCGAGAACGGAGCCACACACAGCTTCAACTACACGACTGGGGAAACAGTGGTTGGAGGTACTGCTTTCATTTACTATAAATTTACTTCTTCAACTTACTTTGTAGGGTCGAATGCGTATAAATCTGTGAAACCAAATGTATAAAATTCATTTGTAACGCACTGCAGAGAACTTCTACCGTGCACAGTGCAGCTGTCCCAGTGGCTACCAAGGTGACAGGTGCGACGTGACGCCCTGCTCGGCACAGCCGAATCCTTGCTACAATGCCAGCATGTGCCACATGTACAGCAACGGTAGTTACTACTGTGACAGCTGCCCCGATGGGATGGTGGGTGATGGACAGGTGTGCGAAGGTAAGATCCAGGACCTTTATTTATCGATCTATATTATCAAATTATTGTGGGAATTAATATTCTTCGTGAGTCTGCCGATGATGCTTTGGCTGATCGTTTTAACATATAAAACTGCAGATACGAACGAATGCCTGGAGACTCCCGGCATCTGTCAGGAGCAGTGCACCAACTTGGTCCCAGGCTACCGGTGCAACTGCACCACTCCCGGCTTCCGGGTGTCGCCTAGCAACTCCAGTTTGTGCGAAGACATCGACGAATGCGCCACCGGGGACAATCGGTGCAGAGCCGATCAGAACCAGACGTGCGTGAACACGAACGGGTCCTACACGTGCACGTGTCCGATGGCGGGCTTCAAGCTGAACGCGCTCTACGAATGCGAGGTAAGGGTGATTTCCGTAGGTGTGAATTCGGTCACATTATTTTCTGCTATGGTAAGAAGCTGTGCTATATTGTAACGGAAAAGTAGTTGCTTTCACAATCACAAAATTCTTGTAAAGTTTAGCGTTAGTGAAAAAGTCATGGAAAGCATCGAAACGATTTTGAATTCAGGACATCAACGAGTGTCGAGTGAACTCTACGAATCCTTGCGGCGGTGACTACATCTGCATTAATAACATCGGCAACTATTCTTGTGACTGTGCGCACAACAAGATCAAAGTCAACGGCGCCTGCGTCTCGGTGCAGATCAATGTAGATGTTGTCGACAGTGCCACCACGGCGACAGGAGGCGAAACCAACAATCGTGAGTGCACTGCTTCTTTGTATAGTCCTTTCTCTGGAATGGACAACTATGTATAGAATTGTATATTTTACAGTCTAATAGTCGGAAGCTGATTTTAACAGGCGAGGTTTGGCTGGAAGTGGGTTCGGGTTAGCGAGGGTCGGCCGGAGGTGGGTTTAGTCAGGCGAGAGACTAAGACCAAGTAGGCCAAATAGGCCATGTAGTAGGAATAAGAGGGTAGTCCAACGATTGCTTTATTGTCTTTTTACTGACTTTTTTCATTTTTATGCTATATTTCTGTATTTCAGAAAACCAGGCTTTGATCATCTCGCTGTCCGTGGTTGGCGGTGTGGTCCTCGTTACGGTCGTCGTACTTTCGATCGTGTTTGGTCTCAGAGCGAGGGTTCCCGTTGAAGTGCTGGTGAACCCGACGTCCGGAACAAGTTAACAGATTAAATTATTGATCTTGTTCGGGAGTGTGCGTTGAATTTGAAACTTTGACTTTGATTTTGACTAGCAAAAGAGCTAGCTATCTATCATATTATCTATCTAATTATAAGTACTATGTGAATGAATTTAATTTGATCGATGATTCAATAATTGGGCTTTTTTTAATTTATCTGTCTATTTTACGCAAACTACACGGATACTGCCAATATTTCAATTACCATGGCAACAATCATTTTTTTATTAGGAGTAACTGCTATTTGTTTTCAGAAGAAAAATGTGCACACTAATAAAAATTGTTACATGGGTTTAAGTTTGCTTTTTAACTTGGTAGCAATCATTGAAAACTTGATCACATATTATTTAACCAAATTAACTAATAGCTATTTGTATGCCTTTTATTTATCAATATTTTCAATATTATCAATATTTATGAATTAATGACCGTCCAATGACCTCTTGTTTTTTCCTTTGTTTTAAGTTCTTTCAGTGTGTGAATTCTAATATTTTCTAACCGTTTTGGCATAAAGTTACCATCCTCCTGTATTCACAGCTAAATATAAAAGCACATTGAAATCTTTTTGTTGAAAAAAAAACCGTTGAGGCTTGTAAATTGCTGTTCTTTTTCAATGTGATATCTGAACTCACTTTCCATTTGGACGTACAGCAACTGAAATTTACTCTTGAGCGCAGTGCTATATAATATTCACCTCATACTTTTCATAGCCCTTGCTACGACAATCGCAAGTAAGTTTTATTAAACTGATTTTTTTCTAATCAGTCAACTTTGGAATTGGTTAAAACGCAACCAATCCAGATGCAAATTGCTGACCCAGAGACTCGCCTGGCTGACACAGGACTTCGGGCTAACTGACACACCAACTGAAACACCAACTGACACACCAACTGACACACCAACTGAAACACCAACTGACACACCAACTGACACACCAACTGACACACCAACTGACGCACCACGCGCCAATGATACTGACCACATTCAACTCAACTTAACTTACAAAGGGCCTCACCCGACTGACAGAGCTTCACATTCAACTGACACGTTGGCGCATTTACCTGACTTTCTCATAGTTCCTTCTCATAGTTCATTCCGAATCAACCTGAACCAGTGCCACTGTTCAGCCGCTGTCATATTTGAAATAAACAAACAAGAGTGGAAGCCGCTGTACAAACAATTTTTGATTGGTAATTAATGTTATAATCCACAGGTTGTCCAGCTCTATTGAGTCGATTCGTCATTAGCTAAGGTAGCACCTAAGGTTTTCGTAACTAATGAAATGACACTCTTCATTAAAAATAGCTTGTCATTGCATGCTTGTTTCTCTGTATAGCTTAACCCGAACGGGTGACAGAAAAAAACAATAAAATTCGTAAGTATCGTCTATAGAGGGGTTTGAGCAAAGCATAATGAAGCCGTTGTTTCTAATGGCAACGCATCGTTAAGAAGCTGTAATTGCTCTTTGGGGTTGGGGGGGGGGTAGCAGCCTCACCCGCACCTTGGCTACCAACTCCGTGTGTGCTAATTCTATATCACCTTCCGTAAGAAAATGGCGCCATATACCTGTTGAGGAAAGAAAGTTCATAACTGCATAAAAAATAGCGACAGGGGAGTCCTGAAAACAGTATCTGGACTGGTAAAAGAGTTTTTTACAAGCATCAAACCTCGACAAAATTTTAACTAGCCAGTTTACATTGCCATCAGCTGCCTTAGATGGATTAATGGCCTACACATCTACCTTTAGCTGGGGATATTTTTGGGTGGGGGGGGGGTGACAGTATCTACATGGTTGCCCTGTTGCAGACGGAGCCAGTCAATTATCTATCCAGACGTCTATATAAATTTAGACGTCCCTGCACCGTTAAGAGAACACGCGCGAGCGAATACAAGAGAATTTAATTGCCGTCCTCCTGCCCACTCGGCTGTTTTAAACTACTCAATGTCCGAGCCCTCAGACAAGCTCTCATTGTTTTTTTCCACTCGTTATTTTCCGGTCCTATACCACTTCAATAGAAGTTCTCGAGACAGTAACGCCCCTCTAGTGCAATTTATAATCTTAACAACCTCGGAGGCTGGGAGGTTGCTTGAAATAATAATGACCCCCCATCCGCATCTCACTCCGCAGACACTCACATAGCGGCATTCGCAGCTCGCGTGCTAATGGCTAATAATAGCCCAAGCTTTCTTTCGGTTTAAACTGTCAGTGTGCTTTTTTAAATGAAAAAAAGGTTAGAACTCCATCGGTTTGAAGTAAACGCGTCAGTGGCGGATTTCGAAATATAAAACGAGGGGGCCGATTTTAAACATAAGAGCGGGGGCGCCATAATATACACGAGAGGGGCGCCATAATATACACGAGAGGGGACGCCATAATATACACGAGGGGACGCCATAATATACACGAGGGGACGCCATAATATACACGAGGGGACGCCATAATATACACGAGAGGGACGCCATAATATACACGAGAGGGGCGCCATAATATACACGAGAGGGGACGCCATAATATACACGAGAGGGACGACATAATATACACGAGAGGGGCGCCATAATATACACGAGAGGGGCGACATAATATACACGAGAGGGGCGCCATAATATACACGAGAGGGGCGCCATAATATACACGAGAGGCGACATAATATACACGAGAGGGCGCCATAATATACACGAGAGGGGCGACATAATATACACGAGAGGGCGCCATAATATACACGAGAGGGGCGCCATAATATACACGAGAGGGGCGCATAATATACACGAGAGGGCGCCATAATATACACGAGAGGGACGCCATAATATACACGAGAGGCGCCATAATATACACGAGGGACGCCATAATATACACGAGGGCGCCATAATATACACGAGGGGCGCCATAATATACACGAGGGGACGCCATAATATACACGAGAGGGGCGCCATAATATACACGAGAGGGGCGCCATAATATACACGAGAGGGGCGCCATAATATACACGAGAGGGGCGCCATAATATACACGAGAGGGGCGCCATAATATACACGAGAGGGGCGCCATAATATACACGAGAGGGGCGCCATAATATACACGAGAGGGCGCCATAATATACACGAGAGGGACGCAATAGACGAGAGGGGCGCATCTCACTTCGCAGACGCTCATTTAACGACATTCTCAGCTCGCGTTCTAATAGTACAGTTGGGTCCGTGGAAAGGGTCTAAATTTCCGCGGAGCGGTCGCGAAATTCCGTGGAAAACTGTGTGAAATGCGCTCCTATTGGCTAGGCGAATGGGGATGGGATGGCCCAGGAATCCATATTCCTCCCTGACTATGCTACTTTTTCCTTTATATAGCAGCAACTTATGAACGAGATTTAAAGCCATGCTTGCTATTTGTCATATATATAGCCTTGAGTGCTTCGATTAATCTGGATTAATATTTATTGATGTCTGGCCATTACGTCACCGAAAATCAAAGGGCTGAAATGTTGAAGCGCTTTTTTATACAAAACAAGGAGAGAGAGAGATAGAGAGAAGGAGACAGGCGGCATGGAGAAGGAGAGAGGAGAGAAGTGGCAGGAAGGAGAGAGCAGAGAGAGAGAGAAGAGAAGGAGAGAGGAAGGAGGACGAGAAGAGAGGGAGAGAGAGAGGAGATGGAAGGAGAGACAGAGAGAAGAGAGGGAGAGAGAAGGAGAGACGAAGAAGAGAAGGAAGAGGCGGCGAGAGAAGGAAAGAA
>NIVC01002591.1:87500-122644 GCA_002269645.1 Macrostomum lignano | reverse complement strand
AATTCTTTCGTAGTAGAAACCATTATTGCGCGTTTTGTGAATATTCTGTGTGGGAATGGATCAATTTTGCACCAAAAATTCACAAAACTAGCTGCTCCATAGATCCCCCTTTTGGCCATAGACGATTAAATGCTAGTCTACGCATTGATTTATGTATCAGTTGTGTGAGAATCAGACCTTGGACAACACATGGTTATATTTGTTGTATTCAATATCGTCTACAATATTGTTATTTTTTAAGAAAACACAGACATATACTCGTAGTAATTGAAAAGCACAAAAACTATTTGAAACCTGTGAATATACAATGCTTGTAACAGTATCCATTGGAATGCTTATTTATAAAATCTAGACTGATACATGTATTTCGAATTGATTCCATCAAAGGCATTGATTGCTTCTACTACCAAGGATCACTGGCAAAGTAAAGAGTCAAAGCTCCTGCAATTCGATCCTATGAAATCCTGTTGGCACAGTCCATCGCCAGTCTGAGCCAATATTAATTACTATGACTGATTAGAAGAAGCGATGACGTCATCATCTCCAGATTCCTCTGGACAGGAGACTCCGTAGGCGGCTGCGCAGTTGCCCATTTTTGTCCTCAGCGCGTCGATGTCATCCTCGCGGTGCAGGCCAGAGTTCAGCGCCGCCTCGCAGGTGTCTCTCACTTGCGACCAAGTCGCCCCGAGCGCACCTGACAGTCGATCAGCTGGCACCAGAGCTGCACAGAGTAGGGGCAGCTGGACAGCGCGGTGCGGTACAGCGGCAGCAGCTGGCTGGCTTGCACGCCTCCCGTGAGTTCCTGCGGATGAGAATTTGCTGCCTATTAGAGCTGGGATGTGTAGTCTGGGCTTTACGTGTAACTTGGAGCTTGGTAACTTGGGGTAACTTCGAGTCTTTTGAATTTGAATCGGCGCCATTTTTTCGACTGGGTTTTTACGGCTTTAGCACCCGGGCGGCTTTAGCACCAGGGGCTTTAGGGGCACGCTTTAGCGCCACGCTTTAGCGCCAAGGGGCTTTAGCGCCAAGGGGCTTTAGCACCAGGGGCTTTAGCACCAAGGGGCTTTAGCAGCAGGGAATTTAGCACCAGGATCTTCAGCGCCAAGGGGCTTTAGCACCAAGGGGCTTTAGCAGCAGGGAATTTAGCACCAGGGGCTTTTGCGCCAAGGGGCTTTAGCACCAAGGGGCTTTAGCAGCAGGGGCTTTAGCACCAGGGGCTTTAGCACCAGGGGCTTTAGCACCAGGGGCTTTAGCACCAGGGGCTTTAGCACCAGGGGATTTAGCACCAGGGGATTTAGCAGCAGGGGCTTTAGCAGCAGGGGCTTTAGCAGCAGGGGCTTTAGCACCAGGGGCTTTAGCACCAGGGGCTTTAGCACCAGGGGCTTTAGCACCAGGGGCTTTACCACCAGGGGCGCCAGCACCAGGGGCGCCAGAACCAGGGGCACCAGCACCAGGGGCGCCAGCACCAGGGGCACCAGCACCAGGGGCGCCAGCACCAGGGGCGCCAGCACCAGGGGCGCCAGCACCAGGGGCGCCAGCACCAGGGGCGCCAGCGCCAGAGATACCTGGTACCTAGACAAAAAATCATTAAACTCACCATTTCCGTCAGAGCCTCAGCCCAGACCGAGCTGGGCATGGAATGGCTGGCATTATTTGACAGCACCTGCTGATATTCTCGCCAATGGCTGCCCGCACACGAGGCCGCAGCGGCTGGTGCCGGTGCCTCTGCTCTTGCTGCAGTTGCTATGGTCAAATATTCTCCACTGTCCGAGTTGGGCTGTGCAGTCATGGAGGTCGTGTCTGAATGCGTCCCTAGAAACAAATATTTTTTTTTCGGAAATGGAAGGAAAGGTATTTTTTCTATGGAAATTTATAGACATGTGGCCCTGATCCCAATTATCCCATTGGGAGAATCATCCCACATCCGAATCTGTATCCCTGATCCCAATTATCCCATTGGGAGAATCATCTCACACCGGAATCTGTATCCCTGATCCTAGTTATCCCAATGGGAGAATCATCTCACACCCGAATTTGTATTCCTGATCTCAGTTATCTCAATGGGAGAATCATTCCACACTTGAATCTGTATCCCTGATCTCAATTATCCCAATGGGAGATTCATCCCCCACCCGAATCTGTATCCCTGATCCCATTATTCCATTGGGAGAATCATCCCACATCTGAATCTGTACCCTGATCCCAGTTATCTCATTGGGAGAATCATCCCACATCTGAATCTGTACCCCTGATCCCAGTTATCCATGGCAGAATCATCCCACACTTGAATCTGTATCCCTGATCTCAATTATCCCAATGGGAGATTCATCCCACACTTGAATCTGTATCCCTGATCTCAATTATCCCAATGGCAGAATCATCCCACACTTGAATCTATACTCCTGATCCCAGTTATCCTCTAGGGTGAATTATCCCATAATCGAATCTGTATCCCGGTAAAAAATCTACTCAACTGCCTACTAAGAAGTAGCTAGAATAGAGTTGGGAATAATAATAACTTTGCAGAGTAAAACAGGGCCTTAATCAAATTTAGAGTTGAGTTTTTATTACCCGTACTAAGCCACTTGCCAGCTAAACTTTACCTCTTTGAGCTTATCTCTCTTCGTCCAAAAATTGGGGATTTAAAACAGAAGCAGAAGTTGAAGCCTTATTTATGGATATATATTTATAATAAATAATAAATGCTTTCTAGCTGCTACTCGGCATTAAGGATTAGTTGGGCTACCCTCCCTCCGCCAGTGCAGTGCAATATCTTGCTAAAGCTTTTAATGGAAATCCCTAAAGCCAGTGGCCAGGGATTAAGCTAAGGCTTATGCCTCTCGAGCATCTGGTCCGATAGGCCGGACCGCATTGGTTCGGCTTCGGTAGAATTCGGCTCACTTGAGGGCTTTGAGTATCAACTGGATTTTCTAGTGGAGATGGATACACTCACTGTGGGAATTGGTATACTGTTAAGCATTGTTTCCCAGTGATTGAAGAGATTTTGCCCTGCGTGAGGCTGGGAGGTCATTGTGCGTCTAGTTTGTTGGTTGCATAACACTTGAGTCACCAGTGCCGTCAGCTACAATTACCAGTCCACCTCCATTCGACCTCTATTGGCACCTTCTCTGCTCTCTCTCTCTCTTCGTCTCTCCCTTCCTCTCTTTATGCCTTTCTCTCTCTCCCTTCGTCTCTCCCTTCCTCCCTTTCTCTCTCTCCCTTCGTCTCTCCCTTCCTCTCTCCCTTCCTCTCTCTCCCTTCCTCTCTCCATTTCTCTCTCTCCCTTCCTCTCTCCCTTAATCTCTCCCTTCCTCTCTCCTTTCCTCTCTCCCTTCCTCTCTCTCCCTTCTCTCCCTTAATCTCTCCCTTCCTCCCTTTATCCCTTCCTCTCTCTTCCTCCAGCCTTCAGCAATAACCAGAACGCAGCCGCAAATTCGAGCTACACTGCTTATATTTGCTTTTCTCTCGCTCTCGCACGCCTCCTCAATGCTGACTTGAGGCTGACCCTGGCCGGCAAGCGCACTGTTGATCTGCCATCCAGATCCAGCTGTTAGCAGGAATGCGAGCACTGTTTGCCGAACTCGAGCTCAGCTCATCTCATCGATCGCTTGAGTATTGACCTAGCTGCAAATGCTCAGTCAAAGCCTCACTGCATACAAGGCTTTTTAACTCGTGCGGTTATACCATTCTCCAAAGTCAAGGCATATCTTATCCAGATCATTGATCGATTGATATTTTACGGAGCAACAGGGATTAACTGATGCATTGATGGCTGCATGGCTACCTTGCTGATAATTAGTGGATATACCTGGTGGCTTCATGCCTCCTCTCCCTTCTCCCTCTCCTCCCCCACTCCTCTCCCTTCTCTTTCTCCTCTCTAGTCTCCCATCTCTCCTCTCTCCTCTCTCGTCTCCTGTCTCCTATCTTTCCTCTCTCCTCTCTCCTTTCTCCTCTCTCCCCTCTCTTCTCCCTCCCCTCTCTTCTCTCTCCCCTCTCTTCTCTCTCTCCCCTCTCATCTCTCCTCTCTCTTCCCCCCTCTCCTCTCTCCTCTCTCCTTTATCCTTTCTCCTCTCTCCCCTCTCTTCTCTCTCCCCTCTCATCTCTCCTCTCTCCTTTCTCCTTTCTCCTCTCTCCCCTCTCTTCTCTCTCCCCTCTCATCTCTCCTCTCTCTTCCCCCCTCTCCTCTCTCCTCTCTCGTCTCCTGTCTCATATCTCTCCTCTCTTCCCTCTCTTCTCTGCCCTCTGCTCTCTCCCTCTCCTCTCTCCTCTCTCGTCCCCTGTCTCATATCTTTCCTGTCTCCTGTCTCCTTTCTCCTCTCTCCCCTCTCTTCTCTCTCCCCTCTCTCATTTCTACTCTCTTATCTCTCCTTTCTTTTTTCTCCTCTCCTCTCCTCTCTCCCCTCTGCCCTTTCCAACATCTCAACTATTTTCTTATTATTAACCCTCTTAATCTTATCTTTTCTAAGCTAGACAAGCATTTTAAAAAGTCTTACCTTAAAAAAGTTAAAATGATTACAACAAATAACAAAGTTAGACAGGCTAATCCAACTGTTTCAGTATAGCTGTGGTTTATATTATTCAAAAATGTAACTCAGTTTAAAAACTAGAGACGCACACAACAGTAGAGAGAATTGGCGAATAGCGCAGACAGGGCATGCAGGAGCGGAAGCCTAATAGTTTTGCAACTGTAGGAGGGAGGTTGACGGGCGCTCTGATCCCCTCTGCACCTCCCACACCCAATAGCGGATAGAGTGAGAGACAGAGGGAAGGGGAGTAGTAATAGTAAGAGAGAATGGCTGAGATCTGCGGGCTTTAACTCCAACCCTAACCCAGAGGCAGCTCCTTCCTCTCTCTCCGCATAGTCTCGCCCCTACAGAGCCGGGCGTACGCAACTGCATGCCCTCCTGTAGCTGCTGTAGCCAAAAACAATAGAGAGCTGACGGAACTCTGAACCTCCCATGGGATTTGTGATTGTAGAAATGCAAGGCCTGCTCACCCTGCTCACGAGTCGGGGGGGGGGGGCGATGAGGAGGAAGGAACGATGAGAGGAAAGGGGAGGGAAAGGTGGACACGCGCCGGGCCTATATTAAAATCCTCATTTGCTCCCTCTCTTCTCCTCTCCCCTCTCTGTCCGCCTCCGCTTTGCCAGTCCCCTAATATGCCATCCCCATTCCCCCGTGAGCCAACACAAAGCATTGGGTAGAAGCCTCCTTTAGTCAACATGCTCAGCTCAGCCTCATAATCCTCGACATCTTCGGGGGTTTGGGGTGGGTTGGTTGGGTGGAATCTTATTTTTATTTTCATTTAAGGCGAGGACGGCCCCGGTTGGGGCAGAGGGAAATGGGGAGGAGATAACGGATATAGAGTTACCGGGGAAGACAAGAGGGGATGTTGAGGGGCTTAGGCTAGCATGTAGGGAAGAGGGGAACAGGATGCAGAGACAAGCTTAGGCTATGCTCGCATGCCTTAATCTCGACTCCTTCCCCCGTGCATGCTGTGGCTGACTCAACAGTGGCTTTTGTTTTGCCGTTCATGCGCGGTTGGCAATGGGTCGGGATTTAATATTCTTTATCTGCTTGAATCTGAATCTTTCCTCTAAAATCCCCTACGTAAATTCCTGCATCGGTTTAGGATGACGAAACTCATTTTAAAATGCACTACCGAGTTTCAGTTTTGTCAGCACAAAAGTAGCGATAGGTCTTTTCAGACAGACAGACAGACAGACAGACAGACAGACAGACAGACAGACAGACAGACAGACAGACAGACAGACAGACAGACAGACAGACAGACAGACAGACAGACAGACAGACAGACAGACAGACAGACAGACAGACAGACAGACAGACAGACAGACAGACAGACAGACAGACAGACAGACAGACAGACAGACACTAAGACAGACAGACAGACAGACAGACAGACAGACAGACAGACAGACACTAAGACAGACAGACAGACAGACAGACAGACAGACAGACACTAAGACAGACAGACAGACAGACAGACAGACAGACAGACAGACAGACACTAAGACAGACAGCAAGACAGACAGACAGACAGACACTAAGACAGACAGACAGACAGACAGACAGACAGTTGAACAAAGTTTAGAAGTTCTTAGCCAGCCTTCAAAATCAATTTTTTCTGAGAATCGAAACGTCACGTTCTCATACTACTTAAGTCAACCTTGGTTTCATGGAGGAGAGAGTGACAGCTCAAGTGATGATGCTGAGGAAGAGAAGAGAGACGGACCCTCTCCCTATGCACAATTAAACTGCAGCTAAACTAGACTGACTCAAATTTGCTATGTAAAAATTTCCAGGAAATGAAGAATTGCTTTTAGCAATTGCTGGCATTGAAATTGCCGGAAGTGTTTGGCTTGTTGTAGTAGCAAAATTCAGTATGGGATTCTAGAATTATGTGCAAATTCTGCTCACGCTAAATGCCTGTCACCCGCTGGCACATTGTGGACGAGTGGGTCAGCACAGTTCTGAGTGTGGAGTTGACTCAGACTATATTGCTACTTGCCATCAATGTTTAACTTTTAGCGTTCCTGACACACATTTAAATTCACCCCTGACACCCATAAATGATTCCCCCTGACATCCATAAATGATTCCCCCTGACACCCATAAATGATTCCCCCTGACACCCATAAATGATTCCCCCTGACACTCATAAATGATTCCCCCTGACACCCATAAATGATTCACCCTGACACCCATAAATGGCACTCCTGACACCCATAAATGATTCCCCCTGACACCCATAAATGGCACTCCTGACACCCATAAATGATTCACCCTGACACCCACAAATGGCACTCCTGACACCCACAAATGGCACTCCTGACACCCATAAATGACACCGACTAACATCCAAAAATGACGCCTTCAGACAAAAAAAACAGAAAAACAGCGCCTTCTGCGATTCGGTAATTTTGTAATGAACAATTTTTATCCCAGAGATTCGGACGAAGACATAAAAGCGGGAAAATGGATAAAGCCTGCAGACAGCGACAGAGGAAAGGATAGAGCAGGGACTGCGGCACAGGAGTATTTTCGGTAATTTCTACGAAAGCTTTCTAGGGGCTTCTCTATTTAGTCGGCGACACGGCGGGACAGAGAAAAAAAGGGAATTAATAATTTAAATGCGCTCGGGCCCCGTCGCACGAAATGGGCCGCGCGGGACCGCCACAAATTCACTCACTCTCTCTCTCTCTCCCTCTCTCTCTCAGCTGCCTGTGTTCCTCTGCTTTTCCCTCGCTGTCCTTCTCTCTAGCCAAGTCGGCATCACGCAGCTGAGCGCTCTCTGTGCTCGACTATGCTCAAGCTATTAGTAGCCATGCTTTAAAAGCAGAGAAAATCGAGAGAAAATCGAGAAATCTGTTTTTTTGTACCGCGTTTAGCTAATGGGGGCGCCAAATCTGAGTCAGAGGGGCGCCAAATCTGAGTCAGAGGGGCGCCAAATCTGAGACAGAGGGGCGCCAAATCTGAGACAGAGGGGCGCCAAATCTGAGTCAGAGGAGCGCCAAATCTGAGATAGAGGAGCGCCAAATCTGAGTCAGAGGAGCGCCAAATCTGAGTCAGAGGGGCGCCAAATCTGAGATAGAGGAGCGCCAAATCTGAGACAGAGGGGCGCCAAATCTGAGTCAGAGGGGCGCCAAATCTGAGTCAGAGGGGCGCCAAATCTGAGACAGAGGGGCGCCAAATCTGAGACAGAGGGGTACCAAATCTGAGTCAGAGGGGCGCCAAATCTGAGTCAGAGGGGCGCCAAATCTGAGACAGAGGGGCGCCAAATCTGAGACAGAGGGGTACCAAATCTGAGACAGAGGGGCGCCAAATCTGAGACAGAGGGGTACCAAATCTGAGACAGAGGGGCGCCAAATCTGAGACAGAGGGGTACCAAATCTGAGTCAGAGGAGCGCCAAATCTGAGTCAGAGGGGCGCCAAATCTGAGTCAGAGGAGCGCCAAATCTGAGTCAGAGGAGCGCCAAATCTGAGTCAGAGGAGCGCCAAATCTGAGATAGAGGAGCGCCAAATCTGAGACAGAGGGGCGCCAAATCTGAGTCAGAGGGGCGCCAAATCTGAGACAGAGGAGCGCCAAATCTGAGTCAGAGGGGTACCAAATCTGAGACAGAGGGGTACCAAATCTGAGTCAGAGAAGCGCCAAATCTGAGTCAGAGGAGCGCCAAATCTGAGTCAGAGGGGCGCCAAATCTGAGATAGAGGAGCGCCAAATCTGAGTCAGAGGAGCGCCAAATCTGAGTCGGAGAAGCGCCAAATCTGAGTCAGAGGGGCGCCAAATCTGAGATAGAGGAGCGCCAAATCTGAGATAGAGGAGCGCCAAATCTGAGTCAGAGGAGCGCCAAATCTGAGACAGAGGGGCGCCAAATCTGAGTCAGAGGAGCGCCAAATCTGAGTCAGAGGAGCGCCAAATCTGAGTCAGAGGGGCGCCAAATCTGAGTCAGAGGAGCGCCAAATCTGAGTCAGAGGGGCGCCAAATCTGAGATAGAGGGGCGCCAAATCTGAGATAGAGGAGCGCCAAATCTGAGTCAAAGGAGCGCCAAATCTGAGTCAGAGAAGCGCCAAATCTGAGTCAGAGGGGCGCCAAATCTGAGATAGAGGAGCGCCAAATCTGAGTCAGAGGAGCGCCAAATCTGAGTCAGAGGAGCGCCAAATCTGAGACAGAGGGGCGCCAAATCTGAGTCAGAGGAGCGCCAAATCTGAGATAGAGGAGCGCCAAATCTGAGTCAGAGGAGCGCCAAATCTGAGTCAGAGGAGCGCCAAATCTGAGTCAGAGGAGCGCCAAATCTGAGATAGAGGAGCGCCAAATCTGAGACAGAGGGGCGCCAAATCTGAGTCAGAGGGGCGCCAAATCTGAGACAGAGGAGCGCCAAATCTGAGTCAGAGGGGTACCAAATCTGAGACAGAGGGTACCAAATCTGAGTCAGAGAAGCGCCAAATCTGAGTCAGAGGAGCGCCAAATCTGAGTCAGAGGGGCGCCAAATCTGAGATAGAGGAGCGCCAAATCTGAGTCAGAGGAGCGCCAAATCTGAGTCAGAGAAGCGCCAAATCTGAGTCAGAGGGGCGCCAAATCTGAGATAGAGGAGCGCCAAATCTGAGTCAGAGGAGCGCCAAATCTGAGTCAGAGGAGCGCCAAATCTGAGACAGAGGGGCGCCAAATCTGAGTCAGAGGAGCGCCAAATCTGAGTCAGAGGAGCGCCAAATCTGAGTCAGAGGAGCGCCAAATCTGAGTCAGAGGGGCGCCAAATCTGAGATAGAGGAGCGCCAAATCTGAGACAGAGGGGCGCCAAATCTGAGTCAGAGGGGCGCCAAATCTGAGTCAGAGGGGCGCCAAATCTGAGACAGAGGGGCGCCAAATCTGAGACAGAGGGGTACCAAATCTGAGTCAGAGGGGCGCCAAATCTGAGTCAGAGGGCGCCAAATCTGAGACAGAGGGGCGCCAAATCTGAGACAGAGGGGTACCAAATCTGAGACAGAGGGGCGCCAAATCTGAGACAGAGGGGTACCAAATCTGAGACAGAGGGGCGCCAAATCTTAGACAGAGGGGTACCAAATCTGAGTCAGAGGAGCGCCAAATCTGAGTCAGAGGGGCGCCAAATCTGAGATAGAGGAGCGCCAAATCTGAGTCAGAGGAGCGCCAAATCTGAGTCAGAGGAGCGCAAAATCTGAGATAGAGGAGCGCCAAATCTGAGACAGAGGGGCGCCAAATCTGAGTCAGAGGGGCGCCAAATCTGAGACAGAGGAGCGCCAAATCTGAGTCAGAGGGGTACCAAATCTGAGACAGAGGGGTACCAAATCTGAGTCAGAGAAGCGCCAAATCTGAGACAGAGGGGCGCCAAATCTGAGTCAGAGGGGCGCCAAATCTGAGTCAGAGGGGCGCCAAATCTGAGACAGAGGGGCGCCAAATCTGAGACAGAGGGGTACCAAATCTGAGTCAGAGGGGCGCCAAATCTGAGTCAGAGGGGCGCCAAATCTGAGACAGAGGGCGCCAAATCTGAGACAGAGGGGTACCAAATCTGAGACAGAGGGGCGCCAAATCTGAGACAGAGGGGTACCAAATCTGAGACAGAGGGCGCCAAATCTGAGACAGAGGGGTACCAAATCTGAGTCAGAGGAGCGCCAAATCTGAGTCAGAGGGCGCCAAATCTGAGATAGAGGAGCGCCAAATCTGAGTCAGAGGAGCGCCAAATCTGAGTCAGAGGAGCGCCAAATCTGAGATAGAGGAGCGCCAAATCTGAGACAGAGGGCGCCAAATCTGAGTCAGAGGGCGCCAAATCTGAGACAGAGGAGCGCCAAATCTGAGTCAGAGGGGTACCAAATCTGAGACAGAGGGGTACCAAATCTGAGTCAGAGAAGCGCCAAATCTGAGTCAGAGGAGCGCCAAATCTGAGTCAGAGGGGCGCCAAATCTGAGATAGAGGAGCGCCAAATCTGAGTCAGAGGAGCGCCAAATCTGAGATAGAGGAGCGCCAAATCTGAGACAGAGGGGTACGAAATCTAAGTCAGAGGGGCGCCAAATCTGAGTCAGAGGGGCGCCAAATCTGAGACAGAGGGGCGCCAAATCTGAGACAGAGGGGTACCAAATCTGAGACAGAGGGGCGCCAAATCTGAGTCAGAGGGGCGCCAAATCTGAGACAGAGGGGCGCCAAATCTGAGACAGAGGGGTACCAAATCTGAGACAGAGGGCGCCAAATCTGAGACAGAGGGGTACCAAATCTGAGACAGAGGGGCGCCAAATCTGAGACAGAGGGGTACCAAATCTGAGTCAGAGGAGCGCCAAATCTGAGTCAGAGGGGCGCCAAATCTGAGATAGAGGAGCGCCAAATCTGAGTCAGAGGGGCGCCAAATCTGAGTCAGAGGGGCGCCAAATCTGAGACAGAGGGGCGCCAAATCTGAGACAGAGGGGCGCCAAATCTGAGTCAGAGGAGCGCCAAATCTGAGTCAGAGGAGCGCCAAATCTGAGTCAGAGGGGCGCCAAATCTGAGTCAGAGGAGCGCCAAATCTGAGTCAGAGGAGCGCCAAATCTGAGTCAGAGGAGCGCCAAATCTGAGACAGAGGGGCGCCAAATCTGAGTCAGAGGAGCGCCAAATCTGAGATAGAGGAGCGCCAAATCTGAGTCAGAGGGGCGCCAAATCTGAGACAGAGGGGTACCAAATCTGAGACAGAGGGGCGCCAAATCTGAGACAGAGGGGTACCAAATCTGAGTCAGAGGAGCGCCAAATCTGAGACAGAGGGGTACCAAATCTGAGTCAGAGGGGCGCCAAATCTGAGTCAGAGGGGCGCCAAATCTGAGACAGAGGGGTACGAAATCTAAGTCAGAGGGGCGCCAAATCTGAGTCAGAGGGGCGCCAAATCTGAGACAGAGGGGCGCCAAATCTGAGACAGAGGGGTACCAAATCTGAGACAGAGGGGCGCCAAATCTGAGACAGAGGGGCGCCAAATCTGAGATAGAGGAGCGCCAAATCTGAGACAGAGGGGCGCCAAATCTGAGTCAGAGGGGCGCCAAATCTGAGTCAGAGGGGCGCCAAATCTGAGACAGAGGGGCGCCAAATCTGAGACAGAGGGGTACCAAATCTGAGTCAGAGGGGCGCCAAATCTGAGTCAGAGGGGCGCCAAATCTGAGACAGAGGGGCGCCAAATCTGAGACAGAGGGGTACGAAATCTAAGTCAGAGGGGCGCCAAATCTGAGTCAGAGGGGCGCCAAATCTGAGTCAGAGGGGCGCCAAATCTGAGACAGAGGGGTACGAAATCTAAGTCAGAGGGGCGCCAAATCTGAGTCAGAGGGGCGCCAAATCTGAGACAGAGGGGCGCCAAATCTGAGACAGAGGGGTACCAAATCTGAGACAGAGGGGCGCCAAATCTGAGACAGAGGGGTACCAAATCTGAGACAGAGGGGCGCCAAATCTGAGACAGAGGGGTACCAAATCTGAGTCAGAGGAGCGCCAAATCTGAGTCAGAGGGGCGCCAAATCTGAGATAGAGGAGCGCCAAATCTGAGTCAGAGGGGCGCCAAATCTGAGTCAGAGGGGCGCCAAATCTGAGACAGAGGGGCGCCAAATCTGAGACAGAGGGGCGCCAAATCTGAGTCAGAGGAGCGCCAAATCTGAGTCAGAGGAGCGCCAAATCTGAGTCAGAGGGGCGCCAAATCTGAGTCAGAGGAGCGCCAAATCTGAGTCAGAGGGGCGCCAAATCTGAGATAGAGGAGCGCCAAATCTGAGTCAGAGAAGCGCCAAATCTGAGTCAGAGGGGCGCCAAATCTGAGATAGAGGAGCGCCAAATCTGAGTCAGAGGAGCGCCAAATCTGAGTCAGAGGAGCGCCAAATCTGAGACAGAGGGGCGATAAATCTGAGTCAGAGGAGCGCCAAATCTGAGATAGAGGAGCGCCAAATCTGAGTCAGAGGAGCGCCAAATCTGAGTCAGAGGGGCGCCAAATCTGAGATAGAGGAGCGCCAAATCTGAGACAGAGGGGCGCCAAATCTGAGTCAGAGGGGCGCCAAATCTGAGTCAGAGGGGCGCCAAATCTGAGACAGAGGGGCGCCAAATCTGAGACAGAGGGGTACCAAATCTGAGTCAGAGGGGCGCCAAATCTGAGTCAGAGGGGCGCCAAATCTGAGACAGAGGGGCGCCAAATCTGAGACAGAGGGGTACCAAATCTGAGACAGAGGGGCGCCAAATCTGAGACAGAGGGGTACCAAATCTGAGACAGAGGGGCGCCAAATCTGAGACAGAGGGGTACCAAATCTGAGTCAGAGGAGCGCCAAATCTGAGTCAGAGGGGCGCCAAATCTGAGATAGAGGAGCGCCAAATCTGAGTCAGAGGAGCGCCAAATCTGAGTCAGAGGAGCGCCAAATCTGAGATAGAGGAGCGCCAAATCTGAGACAGAGGGGCGCCAAATCTGAGTCAGAGGGCGCCAAATCTGAGACAGAGGAGCGCCAAATCTGAGTCAGAGGGGTACCAAATCTGAGACAGAGGGGTACCAAATCTGAGTCAGAGAAGCGCCAAATCTGAGTCAGAGGAGCGCCAAATCTGAGTCAGAGGGGCGCCAAATCTGAGATAGAGGAGCGCCAAATCTGAGTCAGAGGAGCGCCAAATCTGAGTCAGAGAAGCGCCAAATCTGAGTCAGAGGGGCGCCAAATCTGAGATAGAGGAGCGCCAAATCTGAGTCAGAGGAGCGCCAAATCTGAGTCAGAGGAGCGCCAAATCTGAGACAGAGGGGCGCCAAATCTGAGTCAGAGGAGCGCCAAATCTGAGTCAGAGGAGCGCCAAATCTGAGTCAGAGGAGCGCCAAATCTGAGTCAGAGGGGCGCCAAATCTGAGATAGAGGAGCGCCAAATCTGAGACAGAGGGGCGCCAAATCTGAGTCAGAGGGGCGCCAAATCTGAGTCAGAGGGGCGCCAAATCTGAGACAGAGGGGCGCCAAATCTGAGACAGAGGGGTACCAAATCTGAGTCAGAGGGGCGCCAAATCTGAGTCAGAGGGGCGCCAAATCTGAGACAGAGGGGCGCCAAATCTGAGACAGAGGGGTACCAAATCTGAGACAGAGGGGCGCCAAATCTGAGACAGAGGGTACCAAATCTGAGACAGAGGGGCGCCAAATCTTAGACAGAGGGGTACCAAATCTGAGTCAGAGGAGCGCCAAATCTGAGTCAGAGGGGCGCCAAATCTGAGATAGAGGAGCGCCAAATCTGAGTCAGAGGAGCGCCAAATCTGAGTCAGAGGAGCGCCAAATCTGAGATAGAGGAGCGCCAAATCTGAGACAGAGGGGCGCCAAATCTGAGTCAGAGGGGCGCCAAATCTGAGACAGAGGAGCGCCAAATCTGAGTCAGAGGGGTACCAAATCTGAGACAGAGGGGTACCAAATCTGAGTCAGAGAAGCGCCAAATCTGAGACTGGGAGCGCCAAATCTGAGTCAGTGAGCGCCAAATCTCAATGTAATATTATAAGCAACTCAAGCAAAACTGAGCAGACACAAACTATCAGTCAATTATTTGAGCGCCACGGACAGGTAGCCAAACCAGCTGAGATTGTGGACTCGGAATTTCTACAAAACAGCACAAACAACTGCAGAAGCGCACGGCTTGCCTGACTCAGAGATAAGAAGGCACAGAAAAATGCAAAGAGATTTTTTTCCAAATATCGTCGAAAAATCTGCTTCTCCTAGAAGAAGGCAATCCGTTCGTAAACACAGAACCAAATAATAATTACTAAATCGATTTCAGATTTGCAATTCAAATTATTCTAAAAAGTATATTTCAGTTTTAACATTGTACTTACTAGAGTTAGTGAATCAAATTACTCTACTATTAGTAGAGTTCAACTAGGAAAATAAATCAAACAGTTTTTTATTCGAGTTAAAATAAAATAAAAATTCGTTCGATGGATTTGCTAATTGACGAAATGGCTAAAGTTAACCCCGGATATTTCTGACACGCATAGTTTACAAGAAGCTCGGACTGCGGCCCCTTTCCAGTGGTTAATCTTTTTCTAGAAGAGCCGGAGCCCAACAAGACCCACCGGCTGATAAGGACCATATAAGTCAGTCTGAGCTTCTAACCTGGCACTGACTCACCGCGCAACTTTCTTTCGCTGAAAACATGTCTGCTTCAGTGGGAGAGTTTCTGCAACAAATTCGACAGTTGTTGAACAAAGACGCCGATTTCGGGCAGCAATGCAGCACGTCCGAGGATCTTTGTCGGCTGCTGGCTGACGGCGAGGATCTCTGCTGTCTTCTTAGCGTCCTTAGCAACGGCCGGATATCGCCGGAAGGAGACGGAACCGTGTCGTTCTATTCGATGAATTCCGAGATGTTTGGTAGGAGGAATGTGAAATTTTTTCTGTCCAAATGCGTCCATGAGTTCCAGATGAAGCGGGAGGACCTGTTTGAGGCGGAGGACCTGCTGCTGCTGCGGAGGCCCGACAGGGTGCTCACTGGCCTGCGGAGGCTGCTGTCGCTGCAGGGACTGGTGAGGCGGCGGGGACTCTCATCTACCCTGTCTACTCCCCTTCTACCCTGCGTCTATTCCCTGCCTACCCTGCGTCTATTCCCTGCCTACCCCTGTGTCTATTCCCCATCTACTCTGTGTCTATTCCCCATATACCCCTGTGTCTATTCCCCATATACCCCTGTGTCTATTCCACATCTACCCCTGTGTCTATTCCCCATCTACTCTGTGTCTATTCCCCATCTACTCTGTGTCTATTCCTCATATACCCCTGTGTCTATTCCCCATCTACCCTGTATCTATTCTCCATCTACCCTGTGTCTACTCCCCATCTACCCAGTGTATATTCCTTATCTACCCAGTGTCTATTCCCCATCTAACCTAAGTCTATTCCCCATCTAACCTAAGTCTATTCCCCATCTACCCAGTGTCTATTCCCCATCTAACCTAAGTCTATTCCCCATCTACCCAGTGTCTATTCCCCATCTACCCCTGTGTCTATTTCGCATCTTCTTCCTCGCCGAAGGCGTTGCGCCTTGATTGCCAGCGAATGTCATGTTATCTTACCTTCTACATAACAACATTTATCATTTACTAATTAAAACAGCCAAATCCGGCCAACGAGCGGATGCCATCAGTGGCATCTTTAGACTACCAGCCGTTGAGCTGCGCCTCTCGCAGGCAATCGGATTTCATCTACTCGGAGCCGGAGACTCCAGCAGCCGCCGCCTCAACTCCTGCCGCCCAACTGGAGAACATCGTCTCGGAGATCTGTCATCTTCAAGCTCAGCTGGTTGATCGCCTGTCGCTACTATTGAAATTCCACGGGGAACTTCGCGGTCCCCTGTCAGAGTGGAGCTCCGACCTACTGGACTCGACGTTCAAGCACACGGAGCATCTGCTTCAGGTGCACGAGTATTTCAAGCAGCAACTAGACAGCCTCGCCGAGTCGAAATCCGCTGCCAATTTCTGCACAAATCTTGGCTCGATGTTTCTCCAAGTGAAGCCCAGACTGTCGGCAGTCTACTCCAAGTACTACCCGGACTACCCTCTGGCCAAGGCCAAGATGGAGGAGGCCTTCCAGCAGCAGCCGCAGTTGCGACGCCAACTGGAACTGCTGGAGCGGCACTTCAACGCGGAGTCCTTTAGCATCTTGTACGACTCTCCGTCCAAGCAGATGTTCAACTATCAGATACTGTTCGAGAGGCTGCACAGAACGGCTGAAAAAGAGTTGGCGACGATCTCTGAACAAGCGGCTAATTCGGTGAGGATACAGTACGGTTGCTGTCGTAGCTTAACCCGTCCGAATCAGAGTAGCAGTGCCGCTGAACATCCTGTGATAGTGGGTCCGTTGGGAATCCCTTGCAAAGTCTTTACCGGAATCTCCCCCTTAAAACCATTGAATCATCTCCGGAATCCCCAAAAACTAGAGAATTATCTCGGGAATTTTTTAGACCCATAGAATCGTCTCTGGAATCTTCTAAAACCAGGAGAATTATCTCGGGAATCTTCCAAAACCAGAGAATCATCTCTGGAATCTTCTAGAACTATAGAATCTTCTCGGGTATCTCCTAGACCCATAGAATCAATCACCTTGGGAATCTCCTAGAAACATAGAATCATCTCTGGAATCTTCTAAAACCAGGAGAATTATCTCGGGAATCTTCTAAAACCAGGAGAATTATCTCGGGAATCTTCTAAAACCAGGAGAATTATCTCGGGAATCTTCTAAAACCAGGAGAATTATCTCGGGAATCTTCTAAAACCAGGAGAATTATCTCGGGAATCTTCCAAAACCAGAGAATCATCTCTGGGATCTTCTAGAACTATAGAATCATCTCGGAAATCTTCTCAAACCATAGAATCATCTCGGAAATCTTCTCAAACCATAGAATCATCTCGGACCCGCCCTCTCCTTCAACCGCAGGTGGAACTTGCTGTGGTGGAGTGCCGCCGCCTGCTCAGCCACCTGAACGAGCGCAAGCGCTACTCGGAGCAGGAAGCGGCTACTAGGCAGATTCTGCAGTCAATCGAAGGCCTACCAGAGCATCTTACTAAGCTGGAGAATGTCGGCCTGCACAGAGGCGATGGTCAGTTCCGAGCTACACTGGGCAAGGAGCAGCGAGCGTTGGTGCAGAAAGAGTGCTTCTGCCTGCTGACCGACCGGCAGCTCATTGTGGCCACGCCTGCGGCATCCTCGAACGGTTCGTCCCAGCAGCCCTGGGCATTTCTATTCGACGTTTCGCTGTACGAAAACGATCTTCAACTGGAGTGCAGAGCCGGTGAGCCGGGCGGCCTCCAGCTGAAGCAGTCAGGCAAGGGGCTGGTGCAGTTTAGCCGTCCGGGAGCCAAGAAGCTGTCGGCTGGTGTCGGCGCCAGCCTGTGGACTCAGCTGCTGGAGGTGCGCGCGGCCAACCTGCCAGACGGCTGGAACAGCGGCGGGCACCGGTTTCGACGGGTCACCTTTGAGGAGGGCAGCGAGTGCTCCCGGTGCCGGGAGACCTTTGCCGGGCTGTACTTTCAGGTGAGCTGGGCGGTCTGGGAGGTCTGAAGGTCTGGTGAGTCTGGTAGAGCAACTGAGGGTCTGGGAGGTTCGCCCAGAAACTGACACTCTGGGAGGCTGGCCCAGCAACTGACACTCTGGGAGGCTGGCCCAGCAACTGAGGATCTAGGAGGCTGGTCCAGCAACTGAGGATCTTGGAGGCTGGCCCAGCAACTGAGGGTCTGGGAGGTTGGCCCAGCAACTGAGGGTCTGGGAGGCTGGCCCAGCAACTGAGGATCTGGGAGGCTGGCCAAGAAACTGACACTCTGGGAGGCTGGCCCAGCAACTGAGGATCTGGGAGGCTGGTCCAGCAACTGAGGATCTGGGAGGCTGGCCCAGCAACTGGGGATCAGGGAGGCTGGCCCAGTTACTTACTGAGACAGCAGCTACGATAGTGTAGCACTGATCTGGCGTTACACAAACTAATATCCAATTATGAACTGATTTGCTGCCATAAACCCGACCAAACTGTATGGATAATCGTTTATTTGCAAAATTCCTTTCTATTAAAACTGTCACGGGTCTAAATAACTCGTAGTAAGAGACTGAAAAGCGTTTAAAGGTCTAAAAAACAAGCACAATATTCGCGATGCTTTCAATCGTCATCACGCTTGATGCAGTCCAATTCGGCTGCTCATCAAATTCGGATGCAGAGCGGCTGTGACGCAGCGAAGTCACAGCTGCCAAATTCCGAAGCAGGCCATTGGGTGGAAGACGCTGGTGCACCTCTTGTACAGCTGGAATCGCGTGGCCCTGAGCTGATCGTCCAGGCGCGGCTGCTCCGGCTGCGGCATCTGCGTGGCCGCGGGACTGGCCGAGCTGGGCTGCTGAAATGTTTGAGGAGAAATGAAGTGAAGATTTTTATTGAACCAGGGGTTTTAGCACCAGGGGTTTTAGCACCAGGGGCTTTAGCACTAGGGGTTTTAGCACTAGGGGTTTTAGCACCAGGGGTTTTAGCAACAGGGGTTTTAGCACTAGGGGTTTTAGCACCAGGGGCTTTAGCACCAGGGGCTTTAGCACCAGGGGGCGCCAGCACCAGGGGGCGCCAGCACCAGGGGGCGCCAGCACCAGGGGGCGCCAGCACCAGGGGGCGCCAGCACCAGGGGGCGCCAGCACCAGGGGGCGCCAGCACCAGGGGGCGCCAGCACCAGGGGGCGCCAGCACCAGGGGGCACCAGCACCAGGGGGCGCCAGCACCAGGGGGCTCCAGCAACAGGGGGCGCCAGCACCAGGGGGCGCCAGCACCAGGGGGCTCCAGCACCAGGGGGCGCCAGGACCAAGGGGCGCCAGCACCAGGGGGCGCCAGGACCAAGGGGCGCCAGCACCAGGGGGCGCCAGCACCAAGGGGCGCCAGCAACAGGGGGCGCCAGCACCAGAGGATTTAGCACCAAGGGACGCCAGCAGTTCCCTTTGCAAAAACCAACAAGAGCCAGTAGTCCCCAGCAACTAAACTGCAGCCTCAAAGGCAGCTTACCGGGGCACTCGATGATCCGCCAGCTGGCAGGGCGGCAGCCCGCTGCTGAGCAGCCGCAGTCAGGCAGACCAGCAGCATCGCAGCCTGCAGTTTCCTGAAGTTCATGGCTTTCTTCCGCTACGGGAGAATGATGGCTGCTTTGCAAGAACTTTTTGGAGATCTTGGTGCGGAAAAATTGCTTCTGACCCGAGTCCATTTTATAGACTTTTCTATTCGAATCCGCCTTCAGAAAGTTGCCGCTCTTTGCCTGTTTTTCGACAATTATCTTTCCAAAGAAGTTCCGTTTTAGGAAAGAAGCAATTTCGACATGCTTGGAGAGATTTGAGACCACTCACAGCAGTTTTCTATGCGAAATTGCTGGGACAAAAATTTTTCAATTGATGGGCAAGGGCGCAGGTGATTATTTTTTCTTTTGAATCTTTTGAATGCCTTTTTCCGATTTATCAAAGACGGAAGAGAAAAAACACATCACATCAAAGCGAAATAATTACTGTGTAAAGTTGGCACAATTTATGAATCAGAAATTTTGTCCCTTTGGTTTATCGAACCTTTAATCGGTGGGAAATTTCTTGGAGGAGAACTGCACGCTTATGAATTCACAGCAAAAGGAATCAGACAATTTTTACTTCTCACTGAACTGACATCCTGGGAACTCAATAGAGCACATGCAGTGCATCCAAGAAGGAGGTTTAAGTGGCCCAAGAACTGAGGATCTGGGAGGCTAGTGGCCCAGCAACTGAGGGTCTGGGAGGCTGGCCCAGCAACTGGGGATCTGGGAGGCTGGCCCAGCAACTGTGGATCGGGGAGGCTGGCCCAGCAACTGTGGATCTGGGAGGCTGGCACAGCAACTGGGGATCTGGGAGGCTAGCCCAGCAACTGGGGGATCTGGGAGGCTGGCCCAGCAACTGAGGATCTGGGAGGCTGGCCCAGCAACTGAGGATCTGGGAGGCTGGCCCAGCAACTGGGGATCTGGGATGCTGGCCCAGCAACTGAGGATCTGAGAGGCTGGCCCAGCAACTGAGGATCTGGGAGGCTGGCCCAGCAACTGGGGATCTGGGATGCTGGCCCAGCAACTGGGGATCTGGGAGGCTAGTGGCCCAGCAACTGGGGATCTGGGAGGCTAGTGGCCCAGCAACTGAGGGTCTGGGAGGCTGGTGGCCCAGCAACTGGGGATCTGGGAGGCTAGTGGCCCAGCAACTGAGGGTCTGGGAGGCTGGTGGCCCAGCAACTGGGGATCTGGGAGGCTAGTGGCCCAGCAACTGAGGGTCTGGGAGGCTGGTGGCCCAGCAACTGGGGATCTGGGAGGCTGGTCCAGCAACTGGGGATCTGGGAGGCTGGCCCAGCAACTGGGGATCTGGGAGGCTGGCCCAGCAACTGAGGATATGGGAGGCTGGCCCAGCAACTGTGGATCGGGGAGGGGACCTACTAAGTTGTGACCTTGGAATTGTCTCACCCGATCAGCACCAGTTAAGAAGCACACGACAGCCCGCAGCTCTGATGGCGTCAATCCCAAACCAACCCAACCGCCACCAATACGCAGGGCTACCACTGCGACCACTGCAATCAGCAGCTGGACCGCACCTGCCTGACCGCCTTTCTGCGACACCGGCCGGTCTCCTACCCGTTGGGTGGCCCGGCAGACTCCGTGGCCTCCCGCTGCCAGCAACTGGTGCACGATCACCTGGACCGATGGTCAGCGGAGCGGCTACTCCGCCGGAGTCAGCCGGGCGCCTTCCTAATCAGGCAGAGCGGCGAAAAGCTCGTCCTGTCCATCCGATGGCAGCGAGCCGAGGCCTATCACGTGATCATCCAGCAGCGGGTATCGGGTTCCACTGGCAGCCAGCAGTACTCGGTAGATCCCAAGAATGGCATCTGGCACCAGAGCCTGGAACGACTGGTGACTCATCATCGGACCAACACATTAACCATCGAGAATGTGACAGGTATTTGCCTGCTGGAGCTGCTGCTGCCGTCGATTTATGAGAACTTTAATTAATGCACACATTCTCTACTTGAATCGAATTGATTGCGCGCAGTTTGATCACGGAACTATTATTTACTTATTTAATTAAGAGATTATGGAGCGATTTATTATTGAGTAGCTAATCAAATATATACATATTTATTAATTCGAAAATGGACACAATGCTTAATGTTTTTTTGACAGTATCCCAAGCAATACCGCACATCTTGGAATGTTTTACAATGTAGAAAATGTACGTGTGACTGAATGCACATGTACACCAATTCCTGCTGACAAGGAATGCATTGCACACCAATTCCTGCTGACAAGGAATGCATTACACACCAATTCCTGCTGACAAGGAATGCATTGCACACCAATTCCTGCTGACAAGGAATGCATTGCACACCAATTCCTGCTGACAAGGAATGCATTGCACACCAATTCCTGCTGACAAGGAATGCATTGCACACCAATTCCTGCTGACAAGATGGCTGACAAGGAATGCATTGCACACCAATTCCTGCTGACAAGGAATGCATTGCACACCAATTCCTGCTGACAAGAAATGCATTGCACACCAATTCCTGCTGACAAGGAATGCATTGCACACCAATTCCTGCTGACAAGGAATGCATTGTACACCAATTCCTGCTGACAAGAAATGCATTGCACACCAATTCCTGCTGACAAGGAATGCATTGCACACCAATTCCTGCTGACAAGGAATGCATTGCACACCAATTCCTGCTGACAAGGAATGCATTGCACACCAATTCCTGCTGACAAGGAATGCATTGTACACCAATTCCTGCTGACAAGAAATGCATTGCACACCAATTCCTGCTGACAAGGAATGCATTGCACACCAATTCCTGCTGACAAGGAATGCATTGCACACCAATTCCTGCTGACAAGGAATGCATTGTACACCAATTCCTGCTGACAAGGAATGCATTGCACACCAATTCCTGCTGACAAGGAATGCATTGCACACCAATTCCTGCTGACAAGGAATGCATTGCACAACAATTCCTGCTGACAAGGAATGCATTGCACACCAATTCCTGCTGACAAGGAATGCATTGCACACCAATTCCTGCTGACAAGGAATGCATTGCACAACAATTCCTGCTGACAAGGAATGCATTGCACACCAATTCCTGCTGACAAGATGGCTGACAAGGAATGCATTGCACAACAATTCCTGCTGACAAGATGGCTGACAAGGAATGCATTGCACACCAATTCCTGCTGACAAGGAATGCATTGCACAACAATTCCTGCTGACAAGGAATGCATTGTACACCAATTCCTGCTGACAAGAAATGCATTGCACACCAATTCCTGCTGACAAGGGATGCATTGCACACCAATTCCTGCTGACAAGAAATGCATTGCACACCAATTCCTGCTGACAAGGAATGCATTGCACACCAATTCCTGCTGACAAGGAATGCATTGCACACCAATTCCTGCTGACAAGGAATACATTGTACACCAATTCCTGCTGACAAGAAATGCATTGCACACCAATTCCTGCTGACAAGGAATGCATTGCACACCAATTCCTGCTGACAAGGAATGCATTGCACACCAATTCCTGCTGACAAGGAATGCATTGCACACCAATTCCTGCTGACAAGGAATGCATTGCACACCAATTCCTGCTGACAAGGAATGCATTGCACACCAATTCCTGCTGACAAGGAATGCATTGCACACCAATTCCTGCTGACAAGGAATGCATTGTACACCAATTCCTGCTGACAAGGAATGCATTGCACACCAATTCCGGCTGACAAGGAATGCATTGCACACCAATTCCTGCTGACAAGGAATGCATTGCACACCAATTCCTGCTGACAAGGAATGCATTGCACACCAATTCCTGCTGACAAGATGGCTGACAAGAAATGCATTGCACACCAATTCCTGCTGACAAGGAATGCATTGCACACCAATTCCTGCTGACAAGGAATGCATTGCACACCAATTCCTGCTGACAAGGAATGCATTGCACACCAATTCCTGCTGACAAGGAATGCATTGCACACCAATTCCTGCTGACAAGGAATGCATTGTACACCAATTCCTGCTGACAAGAAATGCATTGCACACCAATTCCTGCTGACAAGAAATGCATTGCACACCAATTCCTGCTGACAAGGAATGCATTGCACACCAATTCCTGCTGACAAGATGGCTGACTAGAAATGCATTGCACACCAATTCCTGCTGACAAGGAATGCATTGCACACCAATTCCTGCTGACAAGAAATGCATTGCACACCAATTCCTGCTGACAAGGAATGCATTGCACACCAATTCCTGCTGACAAGGAATGCATTGTACACCAATTCCTGCTGACAAGAAATGCATTGCACACCAATTCCTGCTGACAAGGAATGCATTGCACACCAATTCCTGCTGACAAGAAATGCATTGCACACCAATTCCTGCTGACAAGAAATGCATTGCACACCAATTCCTGCTGACAAGGAATGCATTGCACACCAATTCCTGCTGACAAGATGGCTGACTAGAAATGCATTGCACACCAATTCCTGCTGACAAGAAATGCATTGCACACCAATTCCTGCTGACAAGGAATGCATTGCACACCAATTCCTGCTGACAAGGAATGCATTGCACACCAATTCCTACTGACAAGGAATGCATTGCACACCAATTCCTGCTGACAAGGAATGCATTGCACACCAATTCCTGCTGACAAGGAATGCATTGCACACCAATTCCTGCTGACAAGGAATGCATTGCACACCAATTCCTGCTGACAAGGAATGCATTGCACACCAATTCCTGCTGACAAGGAATGCATTGTACACCAATTCCTGCTGACAAGAAATGCATTGCACACCAATTCCTACTGACAAGGAATGCATTGCACACCAATTCCGGCTGACTAGAAATGCATTGCACACCAATTCCTGCTGACAAGGAATGCATTGCACACCAATTCCTGCTGACAAGGAATGCATTGTACACCAATTCCTGCTGACAAGGAATGCATTGCACACCAATTCCTGCTGACAAGGAATGCATTGTACACCAATTCCTGCTGACAAGGAATGCATTGTACACCAATTCCTGCTGACAAGGAATGCATTGCACACCAATTCCTGCTGACAAGAAATGCATTGCACACCAATTCCTGCTGACAAGATGGCTGACTAGAAATGCATTGCACACCAATTCCTGCTGACAAGGAATGCATTGCACAACAATTCCTGCTGACAAGAAATGCATTGCACACCAATTCCTGCTGACAAGATGGCTGACTAGAAATGCATCAATCCTGAGAAAACATCTGAGCTCGTAAAGTCGCCCAGAAAGCATCCTAGAAACCATTAATGGACAAATAAATTGAAAATGCAAATCAAACTTTTGTACTTTTTTTTATCGTAGACAGCCTACTCAAAAGAAAACAGCATGCTTTCAGCGATGGGCGAGTTCTGGCAGCAATTTTCATTTATTTATCATAACAAAAATCATAAACAGGGCCATTAAATAAAATAATGCTCTTTAATATGCTGGTGTGGAAAGGCAAACTCTGCATGTAGCCTGCAGGTTCAAGACATGAATCTAAACAACATAGTTAGCGCAAGGCAGTGTGGGTGCTGTGATCAAAATTGAACAGGTTTTGTTAATAAATGGCTTTGACTGTCATCATTACTCAGGTATACGGATGAAGTGACTTTGAATTGTCATTTTTCCGAGAAAATGTAAGCCAAAACTGGTATTAGAGGGCTGCAGGGTAAAATTGGTAGCCAAACTGACACTAGAGGGTAAAATTGGAAGCCAAACTGACACTAGAGGGTAAAATTGGTAGCCAAACTGACACGGGAAGGCAAAACTGGTAGCCGAACTGACACTGGAGGGAAAAATTGGTAGCCAAACTGACACTAGAGGGTAAAATTGGTAGCCAAACTGACACTAGAGGGAAAAATTGGTAGCCAAACTGACACGGGAGGGCAAAATTGGTAGCCGAACTGACACGGGAGGGCAAAACTGGTAGCCGAACTGACACTGGAGGGAAAAATTGGTAGCCGAACTGACACTGGAGGGAAAAATTGGTAGCCAAACTGACACTAGAGGGTAAAATTGGTAGCCAAACTGACACTAGAGGGTAAAATTGGTAGCCAAACTGACACCAGAGGGTAAAATTGGTAGCCAAACCGACACTAGAGGGTAAAATTGGTAGCCAAACTGACACTTGAGGGTAAAATTGGTAGCCAAACCGACACTAGAGGGTAAAATTGGTAGCCAAACTGACACTAGAGGGTAAAATTGGTAGCCAAACTGACACTAGAGGGTAAAATTGGTAGCCAAACTGACACTAGATGGTAAAATTGGTAGCCAAACTGACACTGTTTGGTAAAATTGGTAGTCAAGTTGATACTAGAGGGTAAAATTGGTAGCCAAACTGACACTAGAGGGTAAAATTGGTAGCCAAACTGACACGAGAGGGTAAAATTGGTAGTCAAGTCGACACTAGAGGGTAAAATTGGTAGTCAAGTTGACAATAGAGGGTAAAATTAGTAGCCAAACTGACACTGGAGGGTAAAATTGGTAGCCAAACTGACACTAGAGGGTAAAATTGGTAGCCAAACTGACACTGGAGGGTAAAATTGGTAGCCAAACTGACACTAGAGGGTAAAATTAGTAGCCAAACTGACACTGGAGGGTAAAATTGGTAGCCAAACTGACACTAGAGGGTAAAATTGGTAGCCAAACTGACACTAGAGGGTAAAATTGGTAGCCAAACTGACACTAGAGGGTAAAATTGGTAGCCAAACTGACACTTGAGGGTAAAATTGGAAGCCAAACTGACACTAGAGGGTAAAATTGGTAGCCAAACTGACACTAGAGGGTAAAATTGGTAGCCAAACTGACACTAGAGGGTAAAATTGGTAGCCAAACTGACACGAGAGGGTAAAATTGGTAGTCAAGTCGACACTAGAGGGTAAAATTGGTAGTCAAGTTGACAATAGAGGGTAAAATTAGTAGCCAAACTGACACTGGAGGGTAAAATTGGTAGCCAAACTGACACTAGAGGGTAAAATTGGTAGCCAAACTGACACTAGAGGGTAAAATTGGTAGCCAAACTGACACTGTTTGGTAAAATTGGTAGTCAAGTTGATACTAGAGGGTAAAATTGGTAGCCAAACTGACACTAGAGGGTAAAATTGGTAGCCAAACTGACACGAGAGGGTAAAATTGGTAGTCAAGTCGACACTAGAGGGTAAAATTGGTAGTCAAGTTGACAATAGAGGGTAAAATTAGTAGCCAAACTGACACTAGAGGGTAAAATTGGTAGCCAAACTGACACTAGAGGGTAAAATTGGTAGCCAAACTGACACGAGAGGGTAAAATTGGTAGCCAAACTGACACTAGAGGGTAAAATTGGTAGCCAAACTGACACTAGAGGGTAAAATTGGTAGCCAAACTGACACTAGAGGGTAAAATTGGTAGCCAAACTGACACTAGAGGGTAAAATTGGTAGCCAAACTGACACTAGAGGTTAAAATTGGTAGCCAAACTGACACTAGAGGGTAAAATTGGTAGCCAAACTGACACTAGAGGGTAAAATTGGTAGCCAAACTGACACTAGAGGGTAAAATTGGTAGCCAAACTGACACTAGAGGGTAAAATTGGTAGCCAAACTGACACTGGAGGGTAAAATTGGTAGCCAAACTGACACTAGAGGGTAAAATTGGTAGCCAAACTGACACTGGAGGGTAAAATTGGTAGCCAAACTGACACTAGAGGGTAAAATTGGTAGCCAAACTGACACTAGAGGGTAAAATAGGTAGCCAAACTGACACTAGAGGGTAAAATGGTAGCCAAACTGACACTTAGAGGCTAAAGTTGGTAGCCAAACTGACACTAGAGGGTAAAATTGGTAGCCAAACTGACACTAGAGGGTAAAATTGGTAGCCAAACTGACACTAGAGGGTAAAATTGGTAGCCAAACTGACACTAGAGGGTAAAATTGGTAGCCAAACTGACACTAGAGGGTAAAATTGGTAGCCAAACTGACACTAGATGGTAAAATTGGTAGCCAAACTGACACTAGAGGGTAAAATTGGTAGCCAAACTGACACTAGAGGGTAAAATTGGTAGCCAAACTGACACTAGAGGGTAAAATAGGTAGCCAAACTGACACTAGAGGGTAAAATGGTAGCCAAACTGACACTTAGAGGCTAAAGTTGGTAGCCAAACTGACACTAGAGGGTAAAATTGGTAGCCAAACTGACACTAGAGGGTAAAATTGGTAGCCAAACTGACACTAGAGGGTAAAATTGGTAGCCAAACTGACACTAGAGGGTAAAATTGGTAGCCAAACTGACACTAGATGGTAAAATTGGTAGCCAAACTGACACTAGAGGGTAAAATTGGTAGCCAAACTGACACTAGAGGGTAAAATTGGTAGCCAAACTGACACTAGAGGGTAAAATAGGTAGCCAAACTGACACTAGAGGGTAAAATAGGTAGCCAAACTGACACTAGAGGGTAAAATGGTAGCCAAACTGACACTAGAGGGTAAAATTAGTAGCCAAACTGACACTAGAGGGTAAAATTGGTAGCCAAACTGACACTAGAGGGTAAAATTGGTAGCCAAACTGACACTAGAGGCTAAAATTGGTAGCCAAACTGACACTAGATGGTAATATTGGTAGCCAAACTGACACTAGAGGCTAAAATTGGTAGCCAAACTGACACTAGATGGTAATATTGGTAGCCAAACTGACACTAGAGGGTAAAATTGGTAGCCAAACTGACACTAGAGGCTAAAATTGGTAGCCAAACTGACACTAGAGGGTAAAATTGGTAGCCAAACTGACACTAGATGGTAATATTGGTAGCCAAACTGACAATTAAAGGCAGATAGGCAACATATTGAGCTAAAAGACAATTTCATAATTTTAGCAATTATAGGGTTTCAATAATATCATTAAATTGCTGACGCCGTGACAACTTGAACTATATTTGAATAACGAAATTGGGTTAAGAGAAAGACGAAAGCAGGTCAAATAGTCGGGACATTTATTCGGCCACACTGTCAGCTCAGATACATCAAATTTATTTTTGAAAATATAATTCAAGATGCGCACACATCAAGTCAGGCATCACAAAGCGGTAGATAAAAAAGTTAAATTAACAAATTTTATACTTAGAAATAGAAAAATAAAAGTACACACCCCTTGTACTACTTCAGGAGAACACAAGGCGCGTTTGTTAAGCCAATTCGCTAAATTTATCGCTTACAACAGAAAAAATTCATAAGCTTGAGAATATCAAAATAACAAGCAGCACCAGATTGATTTTATTTAAAATATTTAAGAAGAGTTTATGGCCAAGGCAAAAATAACTCGTTTGTTGTCAACTACTTTGAGTAGTGTATCATATCCTATGCAAACATGTTTGTTAATATCTTCACCTTTTCCAACCGGAGTGTTGTAATGCTTTTGCGCTGGCTATAAGGGCTGGGAAAGTGGCGTCGGTGGCCCAGCAACTGAGGATCTGGGAGGCTGGCCCAGCAAACTGACACTCTGGAAGGCTGGCTGGCCCAGCAAACTGACACTCTGGGAGGCTGGTGGCCCAGCAACTGTCACTCTGGGAGGCTGGTGGCCCAGCAACTGAGGATCTGGGAGGCTGGCCCAGCAAACTGACACTCTGGAAGGCTGGCTGACCCAGCAAACTGACACTCTGGAAGGCTGGCTGGCCCAGCAACTGTCACTCTGGGAGGCTGGTGGCCCAGCAACTGAGGATCTGGGAGGCTGGCAAAGTAACTGAGGATTTGGGAGGCTGGCCCAGCAACTGAGGATCTGGGAGGCTGGCAAAGCAACTGAGGATTTGGGAGGCTGGCCCAGCAACTGAGGATCTGGGAGGCTGGCCCAGCAACTGAGGATCTGGGAGGCTGGCAAAGCAACTGAGGATTTGGGAGGCTGGCCCAGCAACTGAGGATTTGGGAGGCTGGCCCAGCAACTGAGGATCTGGGAGGCTGGCCCAGCAACTGAGGATCTGGGAGGCTGGCAAAACAACTGAGGATCTAGGAGGCTGGCAAAGCAACTGAGGATTTGGGAGGCTGGCCCAGCAACTGAGGATCTGGGAGGCTGGCCCAGCAACTGAGGATCTGGGAGGCTGGCCCAGCAACTGAGGATCTGGGAGGCTGGCAAAGCAACTGAGGATCTGGGAGGCTGGCAAAGCAACTGAGGATTTGGGAGGCTGGAACAGCAAGTGAGGATCTGGGACAATCAATACAGGTAGTCTCCAGCTAAGCAACCAAACTGGCATCAGATAAAAAAGCAGATAATTCCTCAAACCAGCGCAAATCCTTCAGTCTGCTCAATAGCCTGAGTCAGTTTCCGCCTGAGCGAGTCTTTATCAGGATAGACGGGCAGGTCTAGCAGATTATAGCAGGTGTGCGCCACAGGCAGGTAGGCGGCGCCGCCGTGCACAGGCTGGATGCGGATTTTCACGGCCGACATGCCCTGCATGGGGACCCGGTCGCAGCCGGTGAGAAAGTGCAAAAATCTCCTCTTCTGAGCCTCGGTGAAATCGTGATGAAACACGGACCAGAAATTGACAATCACCTCGTGCTTGGCATAGTACACGCCGAGATATTCGGCATTCTTCTGCAGCTGGGCCCAGTCAAAATGGTCTTCTTCGCCAATTAGCATGGCCCTCAGCTCGGCCGGTTCGAACAGGGCCAGCACGTGACCGCCACACACTTTGTGAAAACCGTCGTGAAACGCAGCGTAGGACTCTTTGCAGCCGGTATTGAACATGTAATCAACGTAGGCGTCCACGTAGCGTTGCCGGTTGCCCATGACAACGGGCTCGTCGGGCCGATCGCTCAACGGCTGGCGGCGAAGCTCGCCGTAATAGTCGAACTCGATTTCAAAGGTCAGCATTAGCGACTCGACATCCTCGGCAGACTCTGCTTCTAGCAGATGCTGCAGATTGCGACCAATTGTAGGATCGAGCTCTTTCAGATCCTCTAGAGTGGGCTTGAGACCCAGCAGTTTCTTGTACATGGCCAGGGGGAAGGCCACCCCGGCTAGGAAGTTATTGTAGATGGCCAGGCCGCACAAGATGCCAATCAGATGGAACAGGCTGGCATCTTCTAGCGACACGAAATTGAACCAAATCAAATTGGAATCGAAGCTGCGGAACATGCCGTACAGGGGGTCGAGTATTTCTCGGAAAATCATCTGGAAAAACTCCTTGGACACGCCGCCCTCGTCCTGAGCCTCTTCGCCAACGAATTTCACGCGCAACGGTTTGCGCAGCTCTTCGGGCGGAAACTTGCTGAGGTGGCTGATGGCGTCCCCGACCAGGTTGTCCCGGCGGACCTGGGCGAGGGAGAGGGGAGATGGGAGAACTGAGGGGGAGGATAGCGAGGAGAGATGAGGGAAATACTATAAGATGCCATAGAGAATAGGAAAGTGAGATGATACACAATGGAGACATGGAGTATTATAGATAAGGTTAGAGATCATAGAGATGAGATATCATAGAGGAAAGATGACGCAACATAAAGCAGATATGAGATAACATAGAGCAGAGGGATTTAATAGAGAAATAAGATATCATAGAATAGAGATGAGATATCAGAGTAGAGATGAGATATCAAAAAAGAGAGATGAGATATCAAAAAAAAAAGAGATGCCATATCATAGAGCAGAGATGAGAGAGATGAGAGAGATGAGAGAGATGAGAGAGATGAGAGATACCATAGAGCAGAGATGAGATACCATAGAGCAGAGATGAGATACCATAGAGCAGAGATGATATATCATAGAGCAGAGAGATACAGGTATAATAAAGGAGTGATGAGATATCATAGAGCAGAGAGTTACAGGTATAATAAAGGAGTGATGAGATATCATAGAGCAGAGAGATACAGGTATAATAAAGGAGTGATGAGATATCATAGAGCAGAGAGATACAGGTATAATAAAGGAGTGATGAGATATCATAGAGCAGAGATGATATATCATAGAGCAGAGAGATACAGGTATAATAAAGGAGTGATGAGATATCATAGAGCAGAGAGATACATTATAATAAAGGAGTGATGATATATCATAGAGCAGAGATGATATATCATAGAGCAGAGAGATACAGGTATAATAAAGGAGTGATGAGATATCATAGAGCAGAGAGATACATGTATAATAAAGGAGTGATGAGATATCATAGAACAGAGAGATACAGGTATAATAAAGGAGTGATGAGATATCATAGAGCAGAGAGATACATTATAATAAAGGAGTGATGAGATATCATCATAGAGAGATGAGATATCACAGATAATATCAAGACGTCAACAATGATGTAGTAATAAATGGCTATGAGTGCACGAATGCATTTGAACGAGGGCGCGCAGCGATGAAATGAAAAAGCAACAATAAGACCAACCTGCAAGAGCAGCACAGGATTGACCATCCCACCGGCCATAGTCATAGCCGAGAAGAAATTCTGAGTCTGGGCCTGCTGAACCGCTTGATGCATTTTCAATTGAGCATCTGCGCGCAGTAGTTTAGTCTTGGCCTCGCCGTCAAACACAAACGGATAGTCGCAGAATGAGAAGTGATCAGGCTGGCCTTTGTGCTGCACCCACAGGATGTAGTCTCTGCGGATGGGGATTGCAGGGGGTGGCAATTTTTATATTGGGGGTGGCAGTTAATATTTAACACTTCGGAAGACAATACAGACAGATTTGCAACTTGATTTGACCCATTTACAAGTGCACGCAGACACACGACGAGACTAAACAAACCAATTAGACGTAAAGCAAAAGAAAGAATAACAGGCAGGGAGACCAGAGACAGACAGGTAAAAGCCAAGGCATACACACGCTAAGACACAGAAGACATAAACAAACAGACAAAAACACAGACACAAAGACAAACAGACAGAAAACACTACCAGACAGACAGACAGACAGACAGACAGACAGACAGACAGACAGACAGACAGACAGACAGACAGAGAGACAGACACGCAGAGAGACAGGCAGACAGGCAGGCAGACAGACAGACAAACAGGCACTAAGACAGACAGACAGACAGACAAACAGACAAAAAGGCACTAAGACAGACAGACAGACAGACAGACAGACAGACAGACAGACAGACAGACAGGCAGGCAGACAGACAGGCAAACAGGCACTAAGACAGACAGACAGACAGACAGACAAACAGGCACTAAGACAGACAGACAGACAGACAGACAGACAGACAGACAGACAGACAGGCAGACAGGCAGGCAGGCAGGCAGACAGACAGACAGATAGACAGACAGACAGACACACACAGACAGGCGGCTCACTTCTCAATATCCACCCTGTTATTGAGGTCGGGCAGGTAGAAGCTGCTCCTGACCAGAGCGGAGTCGCCCCGGTCGGCATTGGCCGAGTGCAGCAGCCGCATGAGCCGCATGCAGCCGGTCAGGCCGCGCTCCTTTGCCAAGGCGCCGGCCCTGGTGGTGTGAGCCGGCAGCGCCAGAACGTGCGGCGCCACGGCTTTGAAGGTGCGCAGCAGGCGAGCAAAGTGACGCGTAGGCAGCTTGGCCAGCCAGCCGGTCAGCACGCGGGTCGGCACCGGGTCGAGCTGGGTCAAGCAGAACGCGAAGCCGGAGTGCAGATTTTCGAATAGTTCGGGCCTGGCGAATAGGTGTAGCAGCGGGGCAACGAGAAAGAATCTGAGGCACTCAACGTCCGGATAGTTCTTGCGCGAGCACTGCTCGTTGAGAAGAGTGATGATGCCGGCTAGAAGCTGGAATGGTTGCGGCCGGCATAGCGGAGCCAACTTATTATTTGTGACCGAGGCCTGCACCAACACGAGATCTGCTAAAAGACGATGAAGCTTTTAATCAAATAGCCCAAATTGGCCTATAAACAAATTTGATTCACAGATTTTAGCGATGAATTATACTTACCTATGAATTACCTACTTACATAATGAACCATATCTACATCTGCTGACCTACCTGAATGACCCATATTGACCTACCTGAATGACCCATATTGACCTACTGAATGACCCATATTGACCTACCTGAATGACCCATATTGACCTACTGAATGACCCATATTGACCTACTGAATGACCCATATTGACCTACTGAATGACCCATATTGACCTACTGAATGACCCATATTGACCTACCGAATGACCTATATTGACCTACCGAATGACCCATATTGACCTACTGAATGACCCATATTGACCTACCGAATGACCCATATTGACCTACCGAATGACCCATATTGACCTACCTAATGACACATACTGACCTACCTAACGACCCATATTGACCGGTCTTGGCAATTAGAAAACCCGAACTACTTTAATAAACAGTAATTAGTAAAGTTCCCATAAAAAACTCACAGCATCCTCGGCATCTTTGCTCAACTGTTTGCCCAACTGTTCCAACAGTTTCACCGCTTCGTCCATGTCGACGCCGTGATCGGCCCGGCTAGGCGCCGACTCCAATGGCCGGCGTAGAAAAGCGCAATTATAGCTGGCTAGACACTGGGCGCTTTCTCCCAGCTGTCTGCGGTGATTCACAGCGGCTGACTTCAAGGATTTGTCCAGCTGAAGCGGCTCTGGCGCCAGAGCAAGCCAGGATGGTCGATGGCAGCGGAAATCGTCCGGCGACTGCGGCGCGTCGGGCCTGAGCGGCGCTAGAGCGGCCTGAATAGCGGGAGTTTATAAATTATAACACGTCTCGATTTTAGGACGGCTCTCTTATGAAAAAAGCTTTTGTCAGTTTTTTATGATCGCCTGTCTGCCAGTGTCTTTCTGCCTGCCTGTCTGTCTGTCTGTCTGTCTGTCTGTCTGTTTCTGCCTGTCTGTCTGTCTGTCTGTCTGTGTCTGTCTGCCTGTCTGTCTGTCTGTCTGTGTCTGTCAGTCAGCCGCAGAGCTCACCTTAAGAAAGCTGGAATGGCCGCAGGCGAACAGCACCAAAGGCGTGTGCTTTTCGTCAAGGCCTTCAACGCTGAGCCGGCGACGCTCGAGGAACTCGCCGGTGCCGCTAACCGGCACCCAGGGACCCTTGACGGCGCTGGGCGCACGTCTGGGATCGGCCAAGCTACAGCCGTCCTTGTCCTCGCCGATGCCCAGCTGGCCCGGGAGGCCAGGCCAAAGGCGTAGATTCTGCCGGTGGAGGCCACGTAGGCCAGGGTGTGGCGGTGTCCGCAGGCCAGCTGGGTGACCGCCGAGCCCATCAGATCTGCTACTCGTCTGGGCAGAACTTCGATCTGCGAATTTCCGGCCGCTCGAGCCCGTGTCCGAGCTGGCCGGATTCGTCCGAGCCGAATGTGAACACCCCGCCGCCCGCTGTCAGAGCGGCGCTGTGCTCCTTGCCGCAGGCCACGTGCCGGATCTGAAACCCAAGGGTTAGCCTCCATTTTTAGGGGCTGCTGATTCCCCTTCTCCCTGAAGCTTCAGGGGCTGGTGATTTCTCGTCTCCCTGAAGCTTCAGGGGCTACTGATTTCCCTTCTCCTTGAAGCTTCAGGGGCTGCTGATTTCCCTTCTTTCTGAAGCTTCCGAGGCTGCTGATTCCTCGTCTCCCTGAAGCTTCAGGGGCTGCTGCTTCCTCATCTCCCTGATGCTTCAGGGGCTGCTGATTCCTCGTCTCCCTGAAGCTTCAGGGGCTGCTGATTCCTCATCTCCCTGATGCTTCAGGGGCTGCTGATTGCTCATCTCCCTGAAGCTTCAGGGGCTGCTGATTCCTCGTCTCCCTGAAGCTTTAGGGGCTGCTGCTTCCTCATCTCCCTGATGCTTCAGGAGCTGCTGATTTCTCGTCTTCCTGAAGCTTCAGGGGCTGCTGCTTCCTCATCTCTCTGATGCTTCAGGAGCTGCTGATTTCTCGTCTTCCTGAAGCTTCAGGGGCTGCTGCTTCCTCATCTCCCTGATGCTTCAGGAGCTGCTGATTTCTCGTCTTCCTGATTCTTCAGGGGCTGCTAATTCCTCGTCTCCCTGATGCTTCAGGAGCTGCTGATTTCTTGTCTCTCTGACGCTTCAGGGGCTGCTGATTCCTCGTCTCCCTGAAGCTTCAGGGGCTGCTGCTTCCCCTTCTCCCTAATGCTTCGATAACTACTCACACACCTCAGCAGCTACTCACACATCCTTTGATACCTCAGCAGCTACTCACACAC